>UCOM01000470.1:0-78523 GCA_900474385.1 Ormyrus pomaceus
CGCGCTGAACCGCATAGCCTCCAATATCAACCTGTGTTACGCTAAATTTAGTTATTTCTGCGTTCAAACGTTGTTTGAACATCTAGAGCACTATTTTTTGAGTAATACAGGTTTATGTTTGGTGCTGAGAGAGTTCAAAACTTTCTTTGAACTCTTGCACTACAAATTTTCCGAGTGCACATAATACCAAATTTTTTTCCGTGAAAGCAAGTATAAAAAATTGCCCTCTTCTTGTAATGGCAATGCGATTCTATGTAGTTTAAATCTTTGACGGATTAAAATAATGCTTGCATTTAATAAAAAATATTAAAAAATAATCTCCTTACGTAATAGTAATTAGCTTCGTTCGAGTAGCAAACAACACTCGTATATGAATCACTTATATTACTTTTCGCCCTTGTTGGGTGTATTACTTTTCCAAATAAGGCGTGCAAAATTCGATCTAAAAACTAAAACTGTTATTAATGTCCATTCTAAAAGCGTAGGAGTAGGGTACTTTGCGTACAATATTTGATCTAGATTCTATGTTCACAAAGCGAACGTGCATTGCTTTCGACTATTCAACCAGCTGAATTTCTGCCAAAATTCCGAACCCTTTTTTCGCTGATTAGAATCTTCCTTTACGACGAGATAAAGACACAATGAAAATTAAATTACGGTTTATCAGTTACTCTCTTCGATAAAAGTCTTTGTAAATTTTTAGACAGGTTTACTCTAAAATAAATTGTGCCCCAAGATTTAAAGTCAGATCGCGCGACGTCAACAAGCTAAATCTATCTTTATATAAAGAAAAAGAAGAATTGGAACTACAAGTTAATTTGACTTACGTTTATAAAGTCCAGTCTTCCTGATAAGTTTTCCTTTGCTAAAGAAACTTAGACCAGATTATTGGAAAAAGAGTTAGAAGGAACATAAAAGATAAGAGATAAAGATTTGTTATGCAAAAATTCGGAGCATATATTTAAGGCTTTAAGAGCCTCAGAAGCCAAGTTATTGGCTCAATCTGTGATCAGACTTTTACATACACAATATTTCTATGATATTTTCTGTATCTTCGGGGATATCAATCACGAAATTCAGTAAAAGCCGATAAAAAAAGATTCCAAACTCAAAGCACGTGTAACATATTTTTTTCGTTAAAAATGTTTGAATTGATGTTCCGCAAACACAAAATTGACACAGCTGATAAATTAAAAAGTTATATCAACGAGTAGCAGGAAGTTAGTGTATTTAAAACAAATAAAATTAACAATGTTTATTAACTGAACGGAAATAATACCATTTCTGAATAAGTATTTCCCTGATTTATGATCTGACATGACATATTTTTGCCTTTCTCTGAATTACGGAAGCTATGGTATATTCGATATCAGTATAAACATCAACAAATAAACAAATTGCCAATGCAGTTCAAAGGCGAAGAATGCGTCATTTGTAATCCCATACCTGCGATCACTGCAACTGCGGACGAGAATGTTACGCATTTATAGAGAAACAATAAAAATTAGATTTTGCCTTACAGAAACAGAATACCTACTTTATTTCTCAATTTATTTCAATACAATTTAACTTGATAGCTTTTTTAATCGTTCTTAATATTTAACCTTTTATTTATTTTTTTATGATTACATTGGTTCTTTTATAATATTAAATTATTTAACATTGCATTGGATTTATCATAATATATTTATGTTTTAACTTTAAACGTACATTTTTAGTGAACAAAATTATTGTTAAAAGACGTAAAATTTTGTAAGAAGGGTAATATAGAAATAGGAAGAAATCAAACACTTTTTAATGTGCCTCGCGATTGCATATGATGTAGATAAATTCTACGATAGAACGAGCTTCTATACTCTAGAGCAAGCATCTCACCTTTTGCGGGGTAGCAGGTCGTGTCTAACGTTTTGTTAGTAATTTTTTGCAACTATAACTCATATAAAACTATAAGATTCCCGCGAACTGAGAGCCCAATAATTGTCAGATATTTGTCATACTATTATTATTAACAAATTAACGTCAAAACCAATAATTTCTTCAAAAAATTGTCTAAATTATTTTCAAAAAATAATTGGAACTACATTTTTTGTTTTGAATCGTACTATAATAGCACTGTCAATTATCAAAAGTCAATAATTCAGTTCAATTAGTTTTCAATTCAACAACCTAAATTTTGGTTTTTGGTATTATTAAAACACATTTGTTCTCAAAGTAAACAAAGTTACGATAAATGCTATTTAAGGAATATTTACAGAGCGGTACTCGTATTTTTTTGGTAATTCCAGCAGTATCGCTGTAATTATATTATTTATTTGAGGAGTTATTACGAGTCTGATTATTTAACTCTAAATTAGACTAATCCGATTCGTCCGTGTAATACTTATTTCAACAAAATTGACTCTACCGTCAATATATATAACAAAAGGAGGAAATTGCGTAGGAAGGAGGGGCGGGACAAGAGGCGTAGCTCTTGGTGGGGATGAAAGGGGTAAAATCCCCTACTCTTCCCCCCCTTTGCTCTGCTCCGGACCCTTCTCTCTGAATTATTAATTTAAATATTGCAACAGATGATGCAAACAAAATTTTTGGTAATTATAAAGAGCATTTTAGCGCTGTAATTTCAACAAATATACGCTTACTGTATTTACAATTGCGAACTTTACGGGCAACAGTACAAAAATAAGCTTTCAATCAAGTTTCAATACACTAAAGTTGAAGTCTAAGCTTCTATTAAAACTACCTTTTCAAATTCACAAATTCAAGGTTATCCAAATTTGTACAATCATATTAAAATAAAAAAACGTATATTAATGAATTGGGAACTTTCAGGGACTCGCATCAGGCACGTTATTGTACGTAGTCTTCTTTGAGATTTTACACAAGCATCGTAATGGTTTAACACAGTACTTGGCTATATTACTCGGCTTTGCTATAATGTTTGGACTCCAGAATTTAAGTAAGTATAAAAAATATTTATTGTCAAAAAATTTTTATTTTAAAATATTATCAACTGTTTCGCTGAATTCCATCGATTTTTAAATATGAATAACAGACATTGATTGCAGTTATCATTTTTCCACTTGCTATATATGTATATTGTTGAATAAACTAAAGTAGGGCGTAATACAACGAGAAATCATAAATAAATATTTTCAAATCAATTATTGCTAATCTTCGATGAAAGAAAACTCTGATAAACATTTTATCAAAAGTAAGTGCCCTAATTAAAATTTTTCTTTAAATAATAATATGTTACAAATAAGCAAAATATCGTTTCTAACGTCCACTTCTCCGATAAGAAGAAATTTCTCTACATCGTATTTCTTTGTCGCATGTGATATTTCATATATTCTTCCAACTCAAAATAATTTCTTTAAATTAAATATGTATATATGCTTACAAAGAGAGTCCGCGACCTTTGGATCACGGATTTTCTTGTAATTTCGGGATATATATTTTTTAATATTAAAATATATATGAAAGAAGCCACATCCGTTCCGTCCCATGCTCGATTTCAAATATAATAAGCTTTCTTAGCGAAAATCTAACGAAAATCGACTTTTTTTAAATCGCTTATAGCTTTGCAGCAGCTAACTATAACGTATTTTAACTACCAACAATCAAAAGATGAGATCAAATCCTGTCGATTAAAAGAAATTTCATCAAAAAATCTTTATTCGTTCAAAAGTTATAGTCAAACAAAGAATGACCATTAAAATAACATAAAAAATTTACTCGTGTAATTTTAGTTTAATTTTATTGTCAATTTTTAATTAGCTATAACTTTTGAACAAATAGACATTTTTTGATGTCTTTTTTTTATCGATAGGATTTGATCTCACCTTTCAAATGCCCGGAGTTAAAATACTGTGCCGTTAATAGTTAAGAAGTTATGTGATTAAACGAAATTCGATTTTTCATCGATTTTCGCTAAAAGAGCTTATAACTTTGAAAAAATCGAGCATGGGACGGAAAGGACGTGGCTTCTTTCATATTTTAACATTAAAAAACCTATCTCGAAATTACAAGAAAATCCGTGATGCAAAGGTCGCGGACTCTCCTTGTTAGTTAAAATCATGCCTGCTAAAATCGTGCATGATTTTCAAATCTTAGTAAAGAGACACATTGCTTGAAACATAAAATTGAAATTATAACAATAAAAGTACAAGCAAGAAAGTTTAAAGACGTGAAAGTTAATAATTATAATGGATAATTAAAATGTTACAGTCAATACAGTTTAATGAAGTAGAAAATAAGATTTCATTTTTTTCTAATTACAGCTTCATTTTATTGCATCCTTTATAGATTAAGTATGCAAATGCTGTAGTTTAATAATATACTTTATTTTATTTTTTGCATTAATTTAATTATAGTTTATTTAAATTTATTCTGGTTCAACTGATAAATATATCTTTAACGAATCATATATATTATATTTTATAAATAAAATTTATTAAATATAATTATTATCACTGTTAATGCGATTCTATTTATAAAATGAAAAACATTTTCCGAGTGATTCATAGAATGTTTAAACGTCTACAAGCCGCAAATAAAAAGGCGCATAAAGACAGGGTATTCCCCGACATTGATGACAGCAAAGATTTCCTCAGAATAGTCCCACAGCTCGGTTGACTGACAAATAAATCTTCTCGACCCAATGCAGGAACGCGGAACTGACCCACACATGCCTTTTTTGACTAAAGTAGCGAAAACAGTAAAATAAAGATTCGCACTACTATGCGCCCCTTCCAAACCGCAACACGCGCCACACGCTCGAGCCGCATCGGTATTTACATGACCGATGGATGCTCACGAGTTGTTTTTCTCGCGGAGACAAGAATTTTATTATGAGTGACGGAAAGGACTCGCGATGAGTGTTTTTTTCAATTTACTATTAGGTACTTTAGAGAGTGGATTTTTATTGCGACTTTAACTAATAAACAACCTGTGCTTTCTTCTTTCGTCAGGCACATTCATAATTATGACTCATTCGACGAAAATCAGCCAGGGAGTGGTTTTAAACAAATGCAACTGCGCTTATTGCAATTTTTTTTCATTACAGTAGTATTTTTTTTAAAAATCCGAAGAAAATTTTCTGATCAAACTGTGACCCTAACCGTTGTGATGGATAATTACCAAATCTTTAAGTCGAAACTTTTGTTTTGACTTTAAGATAATTATATATACTTACCTGAAGATAATTATACTAACCAGGAGAGTCTAACTTGTTTGGGTCAGGGATAATTTTAAAACATGAAAGAAGCCGCGTGGGTTCGGCCTAACGCTCGATTTTTGAAAAGTTATGAGTTCTTTTAGCGAAAAGCTAAGAAAAATCGATTTTTGTTCAATCACATATAACATTTCAACTGTTATTTATAGAGTATTTTAATTCCCAGTATTTAAAAGCTGAGATCAAATCCTATCGATTAAAAAAAAGACATCCAAAACCTGTATTTGTTCAAAAGTTATAGCTAAATAAAAATTTGTAATAAAACAAGTTAAAATTACGTCAATGAATTTTTGTGGATTTTTTTATGCTACTTTAATGGTCCTTTTTTGTTCGACCATAACTTCTGAACAAATGAAGATTTTTGGATGTCTTTTTTTTAATCGATAGCATTTGACCTCACTTTTCAAATACTGGGAATTAAAATAGTTTAAAATTAAGTGAAACTCTCCTGGTAAGATAATTATATTAACTATACCTTCAAAATAATTATTTTTCAACAGTTTGTTGAAAAAAAGATTAGTAAATGAATTTCTTAATCAAATTTATTGCTAAATGAATTTCAAGATTTTAGAGAATTGATAATATATTATTATTTATTACCAAACACTACACTGTAGTTATGATTAATTATAATTGATTATTCTTTAATTTATTTCTTCTCTAATTTTAACTAAATTCAGTGTTTGCTACTAGAAAGAATCGATTTTTATTCGCATTGATGGGTCAAGAAAGTAAATTTTTTACATTTGATTTATTGATGGATCAGTAAAGCAATTTTTTACATTTCTTAGTAAATTACTGTGCCTATAAATTATAAAAATAGCTAATAGGAAATGTGACGAAAATCTTTTTAAAAATAGGCCAAAAATCAGTTTGTTCTATCGAGGTTGTAATAGAAAAAAATATCCTTCAAAAGTGACCACTTATTCACCAACTCACGAATTCAAGGAAAAGATCCAAAAAGTAATTTGTCTAATCCTAAATAATCGTCTACAAAACGAAGAGAAAGCGGCTTTACCATCAATGTTAAACAGACTAGGACCTCAATTACATTAAGCGGTTTGATAGATACGAGAGAGAAAATTACTCTCGATTGCTTATTAGCATATTTATATAGTATACGTACACATATAAGTATAAGTACGGAAGGCAAGTGGACAAAAATTCATTAAGTTTTTCATCATTCTTATAATAATGAAGATGTATTTTATTTAACATTTACATAATAAAAAATTAATCATAAACGCAGTATTTGGAAAAGCAAAAGAGATAGTAAATACTTTAATAATTTAAGCTATTTAAAAAATTCACCTGTTGCTTGGATCAGTAGGCATTAAAGAAAATTTATTAGTTGATGGTAAAACAGTTCGTACAAGATTTAAATTGTCTTTGAATTTTTCAAAACCAACAAAACGCAATATTAAATTAAATTCAAAGTTTAAAAATGAAGTCTATAAGTTATTTTCATAGTAGTCTTTTACCACCGATCAATTCATCATCTTCATGAAGAATTTCCATTTTAAATGTCAAGATGACGTTTTCCAACAAGACTTGGCTTTGCTACAATAATTAATAAGTCTCAAAGATAATCATTAACTCACCAAAGTCGGCAGAATTATATGTTGCTAGATTAAACAATTTTTTTTCAATTTTATTCCGCAAAAGCGCTTGTTTTAAAAATCGCTACAAAAGTAATGACATTAATAAATCATTACGAAGCATATGTTTGACAAATATACATTTTCAAGAAATATTATAAACACAAAACAAAATTAGGCTGCATTAGATGCGCTGTGATATGCGCTGCATTTATTTCGACTGCGAAGTAAAGAACGAAAAAACAATGAATTAATTTAATTTAAATTGTCATGTAATAAATTTATTTATCAAGTATGTGCACTTTTAAATGCATTTCCATTTTTATGCAATCAAACTTTTTAACTTACCTCAACCAACGTTTTTTTATCACTCTGAACTTATTGAGGGAAAAAGGTAGAACTTGCGGCGTGACGTCACTGTAATAGCTATTCATTTGAAAATTGCCCGCTATACGAGTAAGAGAACAGACGCCGGATGGGTCTGCTCTCTTACGCTAATCGTGGAAAGCATATAAAGAGAAAAATGATATCGTTTTCGTAACATACGTAATTACTTACATGGATATTTAAGTAAAGGTCACGCTAATTGGCTCTTTGGAAATATTTGAAGGAAATATATACAATACGTTGACATTGCTGCCGAAAAATTCAATGGATTTGAAATTGATTTTTATAGATTTCCTGCTTCTTTTTCTGATTAGAACATAGCGAGCTCATTTGGTTTGATCAAGCTTTTGATTTCTGATTAAAAAAAAATTTGTTTTTAATTATTAGTTTTAGACTTGAAGAGATTTTGATCTTCGAGAAATAATTTATATTTATATAGTTTATTAAATATTTAAAAATGATTCAAAAAATTAACTTTTCTGAAAAATGAATGATCCTTATTAGATAAGTGTGATTGAATGTGTTGAGTTTTCAGAATTGTAGGTTCTTAAGTTAGTGTACTCTCGTTGGAATTTGAGACTAATCTTTCATTATTACAGTAAACGTTGAATTAACTGCCTACACACAATTTGATTTCGAACAGAATACATTTGAATGAAACTTAAATTACATTGAACGTTAACGTTGCAGTATTTGCAGTTTGCGTATCTTTTTAGAGAGTAAACTGTGCCGAAAAAAAACTAGCATCAAACGTTAGTCTAAGAAAATTCTTGGTGTTCAAAAAAATGACCTGAATTCGCGTGACAAAGATTGTATTTTCCCATCCAGCGAATTGTAATATTTTCTGCAAAGTAATATAAAGTTATTCTGATACATAAAGTAGTAGCACGGCTCGGAAGTAATAATAAGTATGTTGTGAAATTTATTGTTCCAAGTGTAAAAAAATCTGCGTTTTTCTGGACACATAATTCGAATGAGCAAAAAATGTAGGTCATCCGTTACATGAAAAAATGTCAAACGTCTCTTTTTGTATTGACTGAGGTAAAATTTATTAGAGGATATATAATATTCGTCTCGTAATTATTGGAAATTGCATTTTGTTCATATAAAATGGTAATTAATAGATAAATCAACGGGGAATAGAAGTGATTGAGCACACAAATCTGTGCACAGATGCAACTGATTGACTTTGACTTGCAATTGATAAGAATTGATTTTACTTATAGTCGGCACGCTTATCGGCGAGAATATTACTTAGAATACGAGATATGTGCGGCTTTGAGCGTCGGCACTAATCTCTAGTTCTCTATCTATTAGAATGTCTAATCTAAATGAGCGCGATGTTTCATTCTCATAAAAGGAGAAAAAGTCTGGAAGTTGCAGTGTCCGCGCCGAAAAAAGGCTACTTGCTCTCGCTGTCGCGCGCGCAAATAGGTTCAATGCCCACTCTCCGCGAGGGACGGCTTTCCTTATACACATTCACTGCTCTCGCTCGGCGATCTCTTCTCGCGGTCGCGGATGCACGGAGAAAAGTTTCCAGGATTTCATGGCAGGAGGGCATATGATATGAAGCATGGAAACACGCCTATTGTCAATGCTTCGTTATAATGTTTTATGAATTTAAAGATTTATTGAAAGCCCTCGAAAACACGTACTCATAATGTATATCTATATGTCAATTGTTTATCGGGGCTTCTTAAATCCGATGGATTAATTTTCTATAATGTTGTCTTTTCTTATTTATACACGAATTATTTTTTGCCTCTTTTTATCTTACCAAAGAAAGTATCCGCCCTCTTTATCTTGGATCGCATAAACCGCGATATACAATTTTTTTACCATATATATAAAAGATAATACTGTTCAAATTTGTATAAATGTATAGAAGTCGTAAATTTTTTAAGAGCATAAATTTATTTGTATTATAAAAATATACAGGGAGAAAAATTTTCTAGTATTCATTACAATTATAGTGCATTGTAATTTGATCACAGACTGTAAAAATCTAAAAAATTACCGTAGTTTCTAGTAAATTTTACGAGGTCAATGATAAATTTTCATATTTAGACTTGTAAAATTTACTAATAGGAACATGGTAATTTTTTAGATTTTGACCAGTCTGTGATCAAATTTTTTTCCGTGTAATAATAACATCAAAATTCTTCAAATTCCCACTGGTACATTACTGTGTTATATATTTAGATTAATTAAGTATAACGTATTATATATAGAAAAATAATATGATTTGTGTATATGTAATGGGTGCAGCCGTTAAAGAAACTTTAAAGCACTGACTTTAATAAAACGGCATTTGAACTCCTTAAAAGAAAAGCAATTTTACCCCAAACCCCTTGGATGCCAAGAAAGAGTATTCCTCGATCAAAGGGTTAATTAAACACAAAAATAGATCTATATGTTTACGGGGGCCCGAGGGAGCTTGCGATATTTTCACCGCGTGGATATATCGGGGTAGAAAGGCGCAAGGATTGACCCAATGACACAGATCGCTACTCACCTGTGGCGCGGCGAGAGAGAAATTATCCGCCGCGTCACTCATCTCGCCGTTATTGTCTTTTATTTTATATGAGATGCTGGCATTTCGCCGCATTTCCGAACGCTCATTAAGATTATTATTCGGCGCGGGCGCGGTTGATAAGGCGCTTTTTTACTCGCTTCTAACGTAACTGACCTTTTTCAAAGTCCCAGTAATTCGTGCAACAGCTTTTAGAAATTTTAGAAATCGAGCCCGCGTTATTCGGAGAAACGCGTAGAAGAAGTTTAGAAAAAATGAAAAATCTACTTAATTAATCTCGGCCTCTACTCTCTACGTTTTCATGCGGTTAATTGTTTCTAGCTCTGTTCATTATAACATAATTTCACTATCATGCCTCGGGCGTGAAAAAAACAAACGTGCATGCACTTTGTCGTTTATTATGAAAAAAAAAATGTTCATTCGACACTTTGATGCGAAGCTGCTGCTACAATTTGTAAGCTAAGTATAAATATTCATGCGCTTCGGCATCGCAACGGTTTTTATGAAGTTGACTCACGGTAATGACAGTCTCCACATTCCGAAAGCGGCAATTGACTTCCTAATAGCACGTAATTCATAATTTTTTTTTTTTTTACACCGCTCAATGAATTCAGGCAGTATCCTTTGTTTCGAAAAAAGGATAGAGTAGATGTCAGACTGAAAGCCACTCTGAAGCAACAATGTCTTTGCCGTTATGCAGTTAACGGTAAAAGTACACGAGAGCACGGCGTTTATATATCGATTAATTCGATTGAGTCGCGAAAAAAAAATTAAGAATAACGGCGCCAAGCGGTAAAAGTAAATAGAGCCGAATGGCATTGCATTATTCACCGATCGGACTTTTCTGATGCACTCGCTCTGCTTTGTGTGTTTGCCTGTAAATTTTATCGGGGCCCTGAATCACTTTCATTTGTAGCCTTGTTTATCGGTCAAAGTTTTAGAAAGGCGCGTTTGGATTCATTTTCGACGACACTGATTGGCCGAGGCCGAAACTAAATATTGGAACGCCTAATCTACCTCGTTGAGTAAACTCGATCGGATGTTTTCAGACGTTTTGTAGAAACAGAAACTTTCGTGTATTGTTAAACTGTTTAAAGAATCCGCCTTTGGCAGATGAAAAGCATCGAAAAGCGGTGACTCCTGCGAATGGATGAGGAAAAATCTGATCGTCCAGAGATTTTCGAAAGTAATGAGGCTTCATCAGCGGCCGCGCTCGATCAGTAAAAGGAACGGTTTGCGCGCATATATAATACAGCTCGAACGAATCACGAACTTTAAGAGCGCTCTACTTTCGCCCGTAACTTGAAGTTTTCAGATACGAAAACGGCGCCTGCACGCGAGCTACATCGAAATCGATCCTCCGCAGACATTCTGCCAGCCTGAACGTTATTCGTACAACGTTCATTCCGCTATTAAAGTTTGAGCCGTCGCAACATCTTCAAATTCATTATTTTTTCGGCTGTCTGCTCGCGAGCAAACAGACCTTGAAATATTCAATCGATAATGTGCTGCCGATGATAACGCGAAAATCTTTGCTACACTTATCTAATCTTTCAAGTTAACATCATTTAAATGACTAATGTTATTTATTTAAAGAAGAACAAATCTAGAGCAAATATAATAAGAAAAACTATTTTTTCCTCGTAGAATATAAAGTTAAAATTTGTCCTTAGATCATAGGCTTTCTTGCAAGTCGTTATGTTTTTTAACTTGAATTCATTCCCAACTATTCGATAAAAATGAAAATTCTCCCGACCGGACTTGGCTTGCTGAATGAGATGATTATAGTCAGAAATTCATTTTATGCTTTTTCTACCTGGCTGACAATTAGTCTCATTCCTCGTCACAGGCTAATGCATCCCAACAAAGAAGTCGCAATCCACTGCGAAAGAAACATTCTCGAAGAAAAACGACGAAATCCATAAATCCTGAAGTGTAGATTTTACGGATGCAAAAAGTGCGCGTAACAGCCGTAAAAATCGGTCCCGGGAGCGTAACTGCGTGATATTTGTACAATTTAATTGCCTTACGAATTGTTTCGGAACGTCCGCGCGTGATTCAATATTCACAAAAACTGCACGGAAAATTGAAACTGGTATCTATGCAGTGCGCCGAGTTTTCGTAATTGAATCATGTAATTCGCAGCGTAACTCTGAGTGACGCATTGCTTTGGAACAAATCCAAGATTTCACATCCGCGAGTTTGCAGCTTCTTTCGAGGCTGCCGTTGATGTGAATTTCGGCTGCACAATTGAAATGATATCTTATATTTTTTTAATTAACTTTATACATACAGACAATAAAACATCTAATGTCGTTCAATGTATTATATAATGCATAAAAGAAGTTGCCAGAGTCTTTAATACGGAATGTATAAACAAGATTTCGAAAGACGGTATTTGGCGGGAACAGCTGCGCACTCGAATCCCTGAACTCGAAATCGTGGTGTAAAATGAGATTCCCGGGTTCAAGTGTCGCTGGCAGCACAGTCGATTAGCCGTAATGCGGTAAATAGTGCGCGAATTGTCCCGCTGCCGCTGGCTCTTGAGACGAACCCTCTTCGAGTGGCCGATCCTCTCGAGTCGCACGCGCTTATTTCACGCCCCCGACAAAGACGTTATAACCCCCGGTCTGCTGCTTTTCGAGCCCTAAGTCACCGACAGTAATTACGAGTACAGCCCTGAATATTTAGTATCATGGATTTTCAACAGATTTGTTTATACTTTTTTAACAATGTGTTTAAAAAAATTCTGTTTCTTAAGATGTATAAAGGGTCGGGTAAAAACGAAAATTTATCGCTCACTTTAAAGCGAAGTGCTTGTTTGTGTTTACACGCGTCAACGGCCGACTAAGCGATGCACCGACGAATTTCTTATTTTGCGCAACATTTTATTAGAGGAGAAAGTGCGGAAAAGTCTCCAAACACCTCTGACGGATCTTTATTACAAGTGTTATTCCCGCAGCTGATACGAGGTGGCGTTAACGAAAGCTTAAATCAGTAATCAATGTATCCAACGGAGAGCCCGATGCCCCGGAGGTCTGTTGATTTTCGAGGGTCGCCTATTTTGGCGCTGGCACAAAAGAGCGGCAGGAATTCAAGCGCGTGGCTCTGACACGAGAGTAGGAGGAGGAGCAGCGGGGCAAAGAGGGGCATCCGCTCGCTCGCCACGACTATTATACCTGCGATACGGCAGAAGCGCGGCAGTGAATCTCCCTCCCCGAGTGGCCGGCCGTATAAAAGCGATTTTTCGAAAAACCTGCGCCGATAACTCGGGAGCACTGCCGCGGGCTCATCGATCGACGGGAGCGCGAAAACCTATAGCTGGCTACGGGCCCGTAACCCAGAAAAAGCAGCGCGCGAGCGTACAGTTACCCAGTGAACACGTGACCGAGCCGCCAGACAGCAGTGGCGGCGGCGGCAGCGGCGGCGGCGGCTGCATTTTTTCGGCTGATCCCAACCGCGCCGGAGCAGCGCGTTGCCACTTCGAGTCCAGCCTGCGCCTCGGCCATACGTGCTTTGCGTGCCGCGACACGAGTGCTCGACTTCCGCCACAGTGCAGTGACAGGTATAACTTTGTGCCCGGCAGCAGCAGCAGCAGCACACGCCTAGACCCAATCAGCTGAATAGGAGGTTCCCTTTTTTCCGCTGCACTCGGCTGTCTCGCTAATTTTCTAAGGAGCTGCGGAAAAAAAAAGTCAGCTTTATTACCGCCGCGGTGGTTAGGACCGACGTTTTTCAAGCCCCTGTCATTCAGCGTTAATTCGAAAATTTGACGGACCGTAGCGTAAATGAGGTAACGACTTTATCGTTTTCATTCAATTGGAGACTGCCGAGTTGCACCGTCCAGCGTTCGTAGAATCAAACTTCCGCCCTGGCAAGATTCTTCGAAATAGCTTCTGCTTATTAGAGCGGTATACGAAATGAAAAGAAAATGATTGTTTCGTCCGGCGCGCGGGAATTATTGGCCGCGAAAGAACGAGGGGACTGACGCGGCTCGACGGAATCCCGTGAAAGTTTGGTCGCGAGCGCGCGAGATCGGAGCCCTCGTTCGATCTTACGATATGAGAAAACGCGGCTGGAATTCAGTGTGCCCGCGACCTGCGTGATTAAGGCTCCGCCAATGCATTTCGAACGCAGCGGCGACGAGAATTTTTCTTGAAACCCCTATTCCTGTTGTCTTTTCGATTAAAATTTAGAAAAATTGCTTTTATCAGTTATATTATACTGTCTCTGATAAATAAAATCAGTGCATTCAAGATTTTCTGCCGGAATAAAGTCGTTTTTACTCATCAGTCCTCAAAGATTATCTCAGATTCAGATTTGTAAGCGAAGCAAGGAAATTCCGTAACGAGGTAAACTCGTTTGCTTCGCCTTGACTTCAGTATCATAGCTCGTTCCCTATCGATCGGTATCACAATAATAAATATCCGAGAGTACTTAATTTTATTCATCAGAATGCCTCCCGAGAAAATTGTAGCTTTACCTCGCGGTGGGAATGACAGCGAACAAAGCCACTTTGATAAGCCCTTCGTCCTAAAGGGACTGTCAGTTCAAACGCTAAAAATTGAAGGGCGCTCGTCGGCAGCGTATTTCAGATTATATTTCAATCTTGACGGGATGTCGGCGCCAAGAGTCTCGTTATCTCGTGAATCGTCCGATAATAAGGTAGCAGCGAGTGGTGAAGCTTAATAAATTCGATCGGTTATTTACCTCGAGCTCCCGTTAACTCCTTTACGTAATCGCGGCCTTTACAATACGGAGCTGACAGCAATGGAGAATGTCAAAGCTGCACCGAGCGCTTTATTCATTTGCTATTTTGGCGAAATCGATAATTTGAAATGAAATTGAGAAGCCTCGCGAGTGAGGCAGAGGAGAAGGATGTTTGAAACCGCAGGTGGAGAATTATCGCTCGCGTCGAAAGAATGTAAGAGGCTTTTAATTTTCAGCTGCCTGTTATGAAAGTTAATTCTTCGAGAGAACAAAAATTCAAGCGGACGAGTCTGATTTACCGCAATCCTTTTCTCACTTGTTTTAATGAGCATATTTTTTAACAATTTTCACGAGAAAAAGGAATTTCTTTCGGTAAAAAGTGCACCCGGCAAAGAAAAGAGAAACTCGTAATGATAAAATATGGCCGAATCACTTAACGAAGAAGAAATACGGAAACTGCCAGGGCTCGTTAAAGGCTTCTTTCTCACTTCTCAGAACAAGATCGGAGACTATTCAAATCCCTGTTCGAATAAAAGCTGCCGCGTCTCTTTTCCGGCTTTCCCCTCGAGCTTGGTGTCAATTGCCAGTGCGGCTGCTCGAGCACAAGGATGCAAAGTGTGATGGTGAATTTCTGTCCCCAAGGTACCCGCTCGCGATCGCCGGCGCGATGATCTGAGCGCTGCGGCCGAAAAGTGAGTCGTCCTTCCGGAAAGTGAGAGCTCAGCGGCCGGGATGGAAGTGCCGGCGGTGACGAGCGTGCCGGCCTCGAGCGCGGGCCCCTCGTCCGCGACGATCCTGCTGCTGGCCAAGGTCGCCTCGATGTTCGTGCTGGGGCTCGGCTCCCTCGTCCTCGGCATGCTGCCCCTCATAATCGGCCGCTGCCGCCTCAAGAAGAGCGAGAACCGCAGGGCCATCACGAGCGTCTCGAGCGCGACGACGACCCTCACCGCCTCCAGCCTGACCGTCTCGTCGAGCCCGGAGCCCTCCCAAGTAATGACGCGCGGCATTCTCCTCGCCGGTGCCCACTAGAGCCTTTGCCGACTAACGCCTCTGGATCTCTTTGAAAGCAGGGCCTGCTGACCTCGCTGCTGCTGTGCTTCGGCGGCGGCGTCCTCCTCTTCACGACGTTCCTGCACCTGGCGCCGGAGGTGCGCGAGAGCGTCGAGCTGCACCAGGCGAGCGGGCAGCTGGCCTCGCTGGGCAGCCTCAGCCTGGCGGAGCTGCTCTTCTGCGGCGGCTTCTTCTTCGTCTACCTGGTGGAGGAGGCGGTGCACGCGGCGCTGGCCGAGCGGCCCGAGTCCTCGGACGCGCTGCTCTACCGCACGGTCTCGGTGCGCCGCTGCCCGAGCGGCGGCCAGCGCAACTCGCAGGGCTCGGACGCCGAGGAGGAGGCGGCCAGGCAGGCGGCCGAGCCCCGCAAGCCCTCGGCGTTCGTCCTCTCCTCGGCGGCGATGGCCGAGGCGCGCCGCCGCTCCGGCGAGCCCGAGCAGCCCGCACCGGTCGGCCTGCAACAGCAGCAGCAGCAGCCGCAGCGGCCGGCCCACGGACACGACAACTCGCTGCGCAGCCTGCTCACCGTCCTCGCGCTCTCCTTCCACGCCATCTTCGAGGGCCTGGCCGTCGGGCTCGAGCCGGCCTTCGGCTCGGTCGTCTACCTGGCCGCGGCGATCGCCACCCACAAGCTCGTCATCTCGTTCTGCGTGGGCATGGAGCTCTACGTCGCCGGGGCCTCGCGGCGCGCCATCCTCGGCTACCTGAGCGTCTTCTCCATGGTGACGCCCCTGGGGATCGGGGTCGGCCTGGCGCTCGGGCACCTGCGCAACGACAGCGACACCCTCGGGCCCACGCCGACGATCCTCCAGGGCATGGCCGCCGGTACGCTGCTCTACGTCGTCTTCTTCGAGGTGCTGGCCAGGGAGCGGGCCAACGACAAGAGCGGCCTCCTACAGCTCGCCGCCATCCTCCTCGGCTTCCTGCTCATGCTGGGCCTCCAGATCGCCAGTAAG
This sequence comes from Ormyrus pomaceus, assembly GCA_900474385.1. Taxonomy (NCBI): domain Eukaryota; kingdom Metazoa; phylum Arthropoda; class Insecta; order Hymenoptera; family Ormyridae; genus Ormyrus; species Ormyrus pomaceus. The sequence goes on from UCOM01000470.1 coordinate 16,468, forward strand.
GCCGCTTCTTCCCCGGCTAATTTATTTACCAAATCCGCTTCGTCCATTCAAAATTATGCATGCAAACTCATTCGTTTCGTTATATAGCTCACGTTAAACTTTGTTTATCAATTAGAAATTTAAAATTTTTTTTTTCTAATAAAAAAAAAATCAATCTACTCAGCTTCTTATCAAGCAGAAGCAAAAACTTTTCCAATAATAATCTGAGAACGATCCTGCAGAAACTTTATGAGCGTAACATAATATCTTGACGTAATTATGACTAAAGCATCTCTTACATCGTAAGGCTTTTTTCCAATGTTTTTATTTCTGCAAAACACATTTTCTTAGATTTCTTCCGAGTATATTTTCTGCTGGATTCTCGGAGATGCTCGTGTATCGAAAATAATTGTGATTCTGCGATCATTTCGAATCTTACATACGGTATACTTATGTAAGTGAGCCAGGAAGTGAGATGGCAAATTACTTCTTACGGAATTAGTAACTAAATGTGTGAAATACAAGTTGAAAAAGAAGACTTTTGGACTACCGTAAAACTTATCAGTAATTTTTTCCTCAAACGTAATTTATCATCAATTCTTAAAAAAACTTTTAAAGATTCACTTGAAAATTAATTTAGGACTCTGGTTCGATCCCGATCTCGGCCGAAAACTGACATTGGGACACCACTCCATTTTTTTTCAAGTGTCTAATAGCATTGAAGCTAGTGGTTCGGAATCCACGATAAGCTGTGTAGGTCCCCGTTGTTGCGCGCAAATGCAACAATGCAGAGCCGTATAAGACTCGAAAAAAGGACTTGGGTAGGCTGTAAAAGTAAAAAAAAAAAAAAAAAAAATTAAAAACAATAATGCATTAATACCTTCGTTTTATTTTCTCGCGTCAGACGCAGATAAACGGAAATCACTAATCAAAATATATAATTGCATTTAATTATATGGAAATGTAACTTTATCATGTTTACGAATCATCTTTATTGAATCATAGAAAAAATTGGTACATTCGAAGGAAAATTAATTGTTGAAATTTTTACTTGTTTTCAAGTTACGTTATAAGCAAAGCTAAATTTAAAAATATTCTCTCATTCACAGTGTAATAAATATCAAATTTTTTCTTTTCAAAGATGCAAAAAAAATTGTTTTTTTTCGGCCATAATAGGCAGATGAAAAACTTTTGCTCTCCCTATAATTCTATTCTTTTATTTTTATTTTACTCTCAATTGTTTGCATCAAATGACCGTAAAAATAAATTACGTTAGAACGGTGTCATTGATTTTATGTGAATTTAGTATAGCTATTTATCTCTCACGTCGAGACTCAAACACAATTCAATTTGTCTGCGAGTCTCTGAACTAATAAATAAGTTTAAATTTTCATTGAAAGGGCCTTTGTCTTTTACTCATCATTCCATTGCACTTGAAATAACTAGGTCCGTCGCAGTGCATGATTATGCAAATTAATCGATCTATATACATTGCGTCAAGTGAATCTCAAGCTTTTCGACCATCAGAACTCTCATCTTTGAAACAGCGATTTTTCGAAAAGAAAATCCACATTCGCATCGTATTCATCAAAGACGTTTAGAAACTTTATTAACATTTAAAATCTAACTGAAATTCACTTGAAAAGTCAATGAATGCAATAAATAAAAATCATCAACAGATAACTGCAATGAACTCTGTTGTTCAAAATAAATAAAAGCCTGCGATGAAATATCGATGAAAATAAAATTTTTGTTCGCAAATCAAGTCTCACGCTTCTGCCTTTATTTTCAGCTGCTCACTCACACGATCACGGCCATTCGCATGGAAGTCACAATCACAGCGATGAAGAAGGAATGAACAATCACGCTGGAGAACAATTGCCTGGTGATAAAGACAACTATGTTATTGGTAAATTTGATTAAAATCTATTAAAACTTAGAAATCTCATACAGTGTGAAATATACTTTGCTTATACGTTCCTTAGATTCGTGATCTTTGATACTTTACTGCTGGTGAACGAAAAATTATCGATTTAATAGTTTAAAATTAAATTCTTCAAATGACAAAATAATGTCGGCTTGTACTTTTGCTTCTACTATGATTTAATGCAACTGAAGGTTTACTCTGTTTATAATAATCATTACTTTTCTATGTATAAATTGATCAATTTTCCAGAATTAAATTGAAATATTTCGTTGCATCAGTAAACATACTTGACATTTCCAATCAATTATACTGTAACGCTAACGATCGAGGATAACACGTATAATAGTACTTTCAACAGATATCATATAGACAGTTATTTTATAATAAATGTTTACTGAATATTAAACGTTTTCAGAGACTACCACTATCGCCAGAGTAACCGAGAAAGTCTTGGAAAATTTAGCGAGCACTTTGTCATCTTCATTACCTAAAAGTTAAACGAACAAGTTCAAAATACAATCATCGGTGTCTAAAGAAGAAAATATTCCATGTATCTAGCAGTTTGATGTGTGAGAGCTCGCGTGCATGTGTGCTTCAGTAAGAATAAATGTTCTGTATCCAAGAGCGTGAAAGTAGAAAAAGTGTCTCGTACTCTAATGTTCGACATTTGTGTTAGTATTTAAAAGTTTAAAATATTATATTTTATTTAATGTACGTAAAAAGGGAATTGCTTCTCCAGTCTTTTACAAATTATAGGTATAATAAAGTATTTATGAATTTTCGTAATAAAGACTGCTATGCTGCGATCTGTTGTATAAAACATTTTGAGAGTTGATGTCGATAAAAAATCTCCTATACTGCGAAACTATTCGAAATTAATTTTTTTATATAAAAAAAAAAATTGATTCAACACAAGACTAATACAATGGACATCAATTTTTTTAATGATTAACATTTTGAGCTAATACCATTGTAAGAAACTTTTCTCCGATAGTAACAAAACAAAATCCCACAGAGATAGAAAATACTTTGACAAATAAAGTGTATATATATAGTGCGTTAAAGACTGGAGCTCATTTTCCAACTTACAGTCAATTATTGTAAACATCCTCCTACAGAAGATAGTTAGAAAGAACGTTTTTACTTATCTTAAATGTAATATACGTGTAATCAGATTGCTGCGAGATTTTACGAGTAGGATTTATTTGTTAAGTTACTTTTTTTTAACCGGCGAAGCGATTTAAAGTGATACGGAGTGCCCTTAGTAGTGGTCTTATGATAAGATGGAATGTGATAACTTCACATTGTTATGCATTTAAGAGTGAAGGGAAAGCACAAATTGTATAAAAAGGCTGTACAAAAAAATTTTACACTGCTTGGATAGAAAATCTATTTTTCTCGATTCATATGTACCTTGTAAGATATTTTTTTAATTAGAATATAATAGATTGTTAATAATTACTCAAAAACATTTATTCTTTTAAAGACTATAATAATATATTATAAATATAATATTATGTACACTATTTTGTTTACATTCTATTTACAATTATGAAAGTGACGAAAGTGTAATTACGAAGGAATTTATATAATTTTTATGTCACGACTATAAACTGTATTAGTGTGAATCTACTTTTTTTTAGCCTCTTCTTGTTCCTCCTTTCCAATTTATAAAAAGATACGTATATAATATTATATATAATATTATGTTATAAATTCGAATCAAAATTGTCAAATATTTTTTTAATGAAACAGTGATTGATAAAAATTATTTTGTAATACTTTAATAAAAATAATCTTAATTTAAATCAATTTTTATGTTTGCACATTACCAAAATCATTGGATACTCTTTATTCTACTCTTATTTCAAATAACGCATTAAATGAATGGATTCTGATAGTACCGTAGAACTACGGTGCTTTTCAACGCTTGTGTTATAGATTAAGTATTGTGTGCATCTCAACCCACGCCTCAGTGCACAATGAACGCAAACTGTCATTAATCAAACGATCGCATAGTCTTCCTAATTCTATTTTTCAAGCTCGAGATAAAGAATCTCTTCCTTAATATCCTATATACATAAATAGTTGTATATATATATACATTTTCAAATACGCAGAAGTCTTAAGAAACACCTCTTTACAAAAAAACAGTAAAAAAAAAAATTTACAAGTAATCATAATGTCGTGGTGCTGAACTTAATCAGTACATAGATTAATAACTAAACAATATTCTTAAGTTAACGAATTAACATTAAGCATTTTATTCCATTTACGTAATTTTTCCTGCACTGTCATCATCTTAAAGGTCGTTTCAATTCGAGGAAATAGTGGGTGTTAGCTGTTTGATCAACTCGTAGCACTCTTGTAATCTCTTCCGGTCACCAATACGTTCGAGAGTTTTAGCAGCTTCGGCGAGCATACCAGCCCGCTCGCCTGGCGAAGCCAACAACAGCACCGGCAGGTGACGACACGCTAAACACAACGCTGCTGCGTGTTCACGCTCGCCACTGCCCTGCTCTTGGGAACGATCCTTGCCACAGATTATAGAAGAACGCGAGTTTCTGTGATGTAAACTGCGATCTAGTAAGATTTGAGTTTTTACGGGTGTAGCGCCTGCCATTATCCTAGTTGTTGCTTCATAGAGAAAAACTCGTGGTAAAACAGACTATAACAAAAAAATACGAGATTTGTCTTTGGAGGATAATCTTAAAAATTATTGAATAGTTTCAATTTTTAAAGTATGCTTACAGGTATGTGTTGACAAAGTTGTCGCATGCAGGCGAGATCCCGTTGAAAACCAACGAGAGATGAGTTAATAGCGGGTTTTTCAATGTCCCCTTTTATTTCCTCCCACAATGTTGTTCTCATCTCCAACAGCCAATCGCATACCCATAATTGAGTAAGCTAAAATAACATTTTTTTGTCAGAATTCGCTCACTCTGTCGGAAGTCTCGCAATATTAATCGTTACATTTAGTAATTCGTTTGTTGAATTTATCCATCACAAGAATTGCACTATAGAAGTACTGCACTGTTAAACACCCGTGCAATGCAACTACAATGCACCCTTGTAATAGATTCTACTGCTACCATTCAATTGCTAATATGTACTTTCAAAAATCGTAAAAAATTCAAATGTATCTTACCATTACGTTTTGAGATGATTGCTGTTTACAATTGTTGTAAACTGTAGAGTGTTCGAGGAATGTACTAGCTTGATCAATTAAACGGATGGTCATTCCTGTTGATGGATATCTGGCTGATTGCAAAAGAAGAAGTACTGCCCGGGGGAGAGGATTGCTGTTACCTAACTGAGAACTTTTCTCAAATGGAAATTTACCTTCAACAATATTCCAAGTATCAGAATCTTCCTCTCCTAATCTGAAATTCGCTGCGACGCACATAACGGCACCCCACCATAATCCTACTTCGTCTTCCACTTCTAAAAAAATGTTTTGAATTTAAATATTAAATGTTGCAAAAGTACAATGCTTTAAATGCTTCATGCGTAAAAAATAAAATTGAATCAATAATACATTGATAAAATATTTCTATAATAATATATTTAGCTTTTTATCAAAAGATTTAACTCCTTTGATTCTTTCGATGCAGAAAAATAGCAATTCTAAGGTTTTTATTTTGCAAGTCCTGCAGGTTAAAAAATTTATGGATTTTCATTGTTTGAAGCTTAACATTTTTGAATACATATCATTTGCACTTGAAGCTACACTTTTTTTAGTGTTCGCCGCTCCTGTCATACCAAATAATTCTCGACAAATATCCACTGTAATTTTGTATTTTTTTTTTAATTATTTATGTAAATAAAATTACTTACTAGTAATTCCAATTTTGTCTTCGTTGCAAATACAAAGATCAATCTGCGCCGACATCATAATTTTTCGTGAAATGTCAAGGAGTCCCGAAGCATGAGCATCGCTTACGGTGCCAGCCAATAAACGTAAGCCTTGACTAATTAAGTGTTCTCTGTATGCCCTAGCTGCATAAGACAAGGGATCTGACTTGTTATTTTGTAAAGTAAAATCACTTTCCTCTCTTTGACCATAACTCCATTTCTGCGACATTAAAAAGCGCATCCCATCGTCGTTGACTATCCATTTCAGTTTTTGTGGAACGACACAAGATGCTAAGAGACCTCTTGCCTTATTTAGATAAAATTTGTGTATGAATGGGAATAGTGACTGCTTGAAACATAGAGCTGCGTTAACGTATATCTCAGCAAGCATAGACTTTGGCATAATTTCACCTGCCGCTTCAGCATAATTAACAGCTGAAAGAGCGAGAAAGACTAAAGAGTCCTTGGACCCTTGAGAAAGTTTAAGACATAGCATGTGTTGATAAACTATAGCCATTTCCATTGCTGACATTTCAGCTAAGTGTCTCTCAGACTTGTTAGCAAATTTTTTCCCAATGAAGGTGACAAATCGGCTGATATAAAGTCGGTGTAAAACTTGACGGAAAATTTGCCAAATGGTGACGAAGAAGATGTCCATACGCGTGAGAGGCAATTGTCGGGAAAAATACTGGAGACATTGACTTAAATCACGATAAGCTTGCTCATAATCATCCTTTGACATATTAAATTCAGCTTGTCGTCTCCACCGATGAAGTTCTACCGACACTTTACTGTCAGCTGGTAAAACTGGATCTCCATATAATAAAAGTCGGCATAAACCAAAAGCCAATAATATTGCATTCATGAACCAAAGAATGACATTACTCCATAAATTCGATTCGTTATCAGACTCTGTAAGAAGAGTTATTTTTAATAAATAAAAGCACATAATAATTGATTTCAAGATAAAAATCATAAATTTAATTTGCAATAATGATTTAAAATAGATCTAAACCTGTAAATAAGTTGTAAAGTAAAAATTATATTCACCATTATACGCCAGTATCGTTCTTCCTTTAGTCGAAAAATCGTAGTTAATTTTTCCAAAATTGTTCATGACAAAACCAAGTGGATTGAATGCCAAAAAGATGAAAAGAAAGGCACACAAAGACACTCGAGTATGATCTGGCATACCATTGCTCATAGAAACAGGCTTGCGAATGTTCTGCACTGTGTCTGGTTCCTCTTTAATGGCTGGTGGTGGAGGTGAAGGAGGTGATAATGGTGCTGGAGCTGGAGATAAAGACGGTTCGCTGCTATCTGAACGTGGCGGCGTCAATTCACCGCACACCAAAAGGTCGCGTAAATTTTGCCTTTGCGTTGCCATTTTTAAAGATATGTTTTCAGCTTTCAGCTTAGCATTTGAATTTTGGAGATACCTGATAACATTATTGTAATAGATTTAAATATATTTTAAAATTAAAATTTTTCATGGGCAGAACATAAGATATAAAAAGCTGATTTAAATATTGTATGCATGAAATTGTTTGTTCCACATAAAATGTATCATTTAAAAATAAAATCTTGCCTTAGATCGAATATTTTTTTTTAAATAACATTTCAATGTTTTAATATTTTAAATACCAAGATAAATACTAAAAAATATAAGCAAGTTTTATTAAGGAATATTATCTCTATTTACCTGATATATTCAATTGTTTTTCTTAAAATTGCTGATTTGTTAAGTTTTGCATCAACTCCAACAACAATATTTTTCAGTTCAATGATTTTATCATTTATAGATGTACGATATCTACGTTCTATTGCATTATGAGCACTCCTTTTAACTTCTTTAACTTTTGGAACATTAATATGAGTATTTGTATTGATTCGACTTATCTGTACTTTTTCTGTATCTAATACCAAGGGAATTCCTGCAAAATACAAATTTTGTTTTAACTTGATTTAAAGTACTAATTCAATATTATTATAGAAGAATATTATTGTATACACTAGTCAAATTAAAATGTTGTAAAAAATATTACACATACCTGTTGCAAGAACAGTTCCATTTCCAGTATTGACTAAAGTATGTATTTGATGTTGAACTGGAGTAGTATTGATAGTTTGTGATCTTCCAGAATAAACAACTGGTTCTGATTTGATTAATTTAGCAGGCAAAAGTAATTGCCTTTGTGATGTTGCAACAGGTGCCAATGTTACAACAGGCGAAGGAACATTGAAATTTACATTTGGAGAGATAGTATAATGTGAGCCAAAAACTGTTGTTTGAGTTTGAACTGTTGCAGGTATGATTCTTTCAGGTTCTTGCTGCAAATTCACATTAGTCTGGTCAATCTGATTTTGACAAGAGATTTGTTGTTGTTGTTGTTGTTGTTGTTGTTGTTGTTGTTGCTGTGGATTTACAGGTGTTGGTGGTAATGAATCTGTCTTTATATTTGGAACCTCATGAAATATGGGATCTACTTTCATTTCCATAGGATTTGGATCTAGAAAATTAAATTCCAAATCTCCTCCTTCCAGCGGTAAGGACGAGTCTTCCAATTCAGACAATAAGTGTTCATCACTAAATAAGCCTTCATTATTCAACAACTCATTTTCACAATTGGTGAGAAGATCTAAAAAATAAAGAATGTTAGCTAGAGAATGAACTTATTTGCTTTTCAATATTAAATAATAATTTAGGAAAAACTGAAGGGGCAAATCAACAAATGGAATAAGATATCAAAATAAGTTCCAACTCATTTGTATTTTTAAGAACGTAAACAATGATATAAAATATTTAAAGATGTTTTCAGTTTCTGAATGCACCGTGAAGACGACTAATTTATTGACTCACAAAAAGTAAAATAATTTGCATAAAAGGAAGGTTTCGGTGAATTATTAATTGATTTATCGAAAGATCGAAAGAAAGCGCCGGCCGATTTGCGAGGTTCACAGGTACGTACCATCAAAACCGGTCATATCATTGAGGTTGAAGCTGTCACCCGCTGAAAAGCTTGAAAAATCGCTATCTTGGACAGAAGTCCAAGTGTCGCCGTTGCTCATTTTGACGCGACACCGAGCTTTTCACCCTCGATTCATGAAATACGTATTTTTTGCGATGAACAACGCGCACACGAGGTGCAGCAGCCGCGAATGTGTCAAACGCAATAAAAGAGCTAAAAAACATAAGGCGATCATACCACCACCGCGCCAGCCAATCGCGCTACCATTCCGAGTCAGACGATATTACGTCACTCCAGACTAGATGGTTCGTGCAAAAACCCATCTGACCATTTTCATCTGCTCCGTCGGTAATGCTGACTTTGTGTTCCGAAATCACACAATAAAGCTCGATTCGCAATAACCTTTAACTTTTCGTTTTTCTAAACCATAATAAAAAGTATAAAAAACTATCACATCAATCACATACGCTTATGGTCACTGCAGCTCTGACACTAAAATGCAATGTAATTTGCAGCTTCTCTTGACAATTCTTCGACTCGATCTCTCAAAATAATGTTTCTAATGCGATTATTTGTTTTTTTCAGTAAAATAAACATTGATGAGTAGAAATGGCAACATTATGGAAACAATTCACGCATTAATATTTATTGGACTAGTTCATTTTGCATTCTATTTTTTTAATACGATTTTTGTGGTAAGAAATATTTATAACTATGAACTCTATAAACCGAAACATTCAATTCGAATTGAGGTTACGTTAATTGTTTGTTTACCCTATAAAACATTATTTTATTCTGTTACAGTCATGTATGCATTTACCATATCTTTCACTACTGAAAACGCTTGGCATTGAAATTTCTTTACTACGTGTCAAATGGTTTACTACTGCTTTCAATCGACCTTTAATGAGATGGGGAGTAAATCGATCAAAATTTTGGTCTCTTTGGTTTTACACTGGAGTAGTTGTTACAATTTTACTTCTTCCAATATCTATGTTACTTCTTTTGAAAACAGCACTTGATTTTTGGTGGTACAAAACAGAATCGTCCAATGAAAAGAAAGAACAAGTTTTCGAATTAATGGTAATATAAGTAGTTTTGAAATTACTATAAAATATTTTTCATATTCCAGATTAAAAAATCTGTAAATTTTTACAGGTTCCAGGAGTTGATATTCCTTATACTGAGATAAAGTATTATGCTTTCTCACTTATTGTATGCAGTGTTGTTCACGAGCTTGGACATGCAATGGCAGCAGTAAAAGAAGATGTTCGTTTCTTTGGTTTGGGTATAATATTATTTTTTGTGATACCTGTAGCGTTTGTTCATATTAACGATGAACAGCTTAATTTATTATCAGCAAAAAATCGTCTACGTATTTTATGTGCTGGAATATGGCATAACGTTGTTCTTACTGGTTTAGCAATTGTAATCATGGGTGTTATTTCATTTATATTTTCACCATTTTTCATTAACAACACTGGTGTGTACATTAAAAGCATTTTACCAGTACGTAATGTTTTATAAAAGTTATTCGAACTACTTTCAGCATATATTTAATTAATTTTTATTTTTTACAGGATTCAGCATTAGTAGGTCCAAAAGGACTGTCACCAGGAGATGTTGTATTTAAAATAAATGATTGTTTTGTAAAAAATTCTACAAACTGGAAATCCTGCCTGTTGCAAGCAACTCAACTTCCAAGTCCTGGTTATTGTGTCTCAGATAGAATGGTCAAGGTATATTTTTACACTAACCCAAATACATTTTCAAAGTTAAATAATATTAACTTACAAAAAATTAAAAAATTTTCAGGAGCTTGATAGATCTTTCTTAGCAGAGGATAAAGATGGAATTTATAATTGCTGTGATCAGCACAACAAGGATAAAGGTTATTTGTGTTTTGAACATTTAGAAGGATTTGATATTCAAACACCTCGATCTGCTATGCATTTTTGTTTACCTACTCGCGTTATCATAGGAAGCTCTCACAATTTGTGTCAAACCAATGATCAGTGTTTTATGCTTAATGATTTGTGTGTCAAACCTGCATTAGACAATATAACAAAGGTAGTTGAATTGATATTTGATTAAAACCAACTTATTATAATATTATATGATTTATTTTAATTGCAGATTGTTCAAATTCAAAGATATGGGCATGCAGATGTTCTGTTTTTTGGACATCCATCTGAAATATATTATACAGTAGATTTGACTGACTGGGTTCCCAAATTTAATATACTATCACCAAATTTTCCAGAGGCCTTAATATTGATCTGCAAATATATTGCAGTTTTTTCTTTAGGTCTTGCAATCTTCAATGTTGTACCTTGTTTTTTCTTTGATGGTCAACATATTACTTCTTTACTAACTGATATGATATTAAAAGATAAAGTCAAAAAACAAAGTGTGCGCATAACTATTGCATTAATCATAACAACTATATTTACAATGCTTCTTGGGTCAATTTTGTTGCATATGTACCTGAGTAAAATGTAGAATGAAAATGTTCTCTGATTTAATTCATGTGATATAAACTAATGTAATTAAAATTCATTTAAGTATGTACAGATATTTATTATATGTAATATGGACTATGCATTATATAAATATATAAACAATTTTTACTTAATATACACACATTGTACAATTTATTTATATTTATTGAGATCTTGCTAAATTTTTTTGAAGCTCTCTTAGTGAATTTTCTCCATGAGCTAATAATGTTTTTATATGTAACTGTAAACATTAAAAATAATAAATTATAACTTTTTCTTTCAGTAATTATGTTAAGTATACTTACTTCATCAGTGATATTTTTGTAAGTTTTAAAATCTGATTTAACCCAATTTTTCATATATTCTCTATCTACTTCATTAGGAATTAATTTGACAGTTTTCAACATATCTCTGTATAATTTTAAAACTTGCCTGCTAAGCATAAACTACAAAAAAAATTTGAGTAATTAATAAAACATCAATTAAATAAAAAAAAATATAAATTTTCTACAAGTAGTAACATTAAAATATTTATATATGAAATAAAACAATATAAAAAAATTATATTATATCTCAAAATTATAATTGTTAATTGACTATATCTTTCTGTTCAAATAAAAAATTTTTTCAATTGTTTTGTTCCTTAGTTTAAAATATCATTATAGAGCAGTAAAAATTAATTACCAAAATAAAATAATTTAGAAAATAACCTGCTTTAAGTTCATTGATGGTGGTAGAGATTTCATTTTATGGTTTTATGTTTTATTTACAATTATTTTTAAATTGCCTTTTTATTCATTACATGACTACTGTATTACTAGTATTATTTTTATAATTTGCTAGCTACGTAATGTAACAGCAGAAATTTTCATCTGATAGAATTAATTGTAAGCAAACATCGCTATGCATCCATTATCCATATATACCTATATATATATAAGAATTTGCGCACGTGCGCGATTTTGAAAACTCACCTAAAGGATCATGATTTTAAAAACTATACACGTAAAAGACATACAAAAATTATTATAAATTAAAATTTAAAAGATTATGCTGTTTACTGTTTAATGCGTTTTTATTTAAAATTTGTTGGCCTTTTTAATTATTATGAAATATCGACTTTTTTTCAATTATTTTGACACACGCGATTTTTTCACGAGAATAGTGTAAAATCCGTATAACAATTAACAATCAGTATATTTTCTCGGGTATTTTAATGGTGCCATTTAATTAATTAAATAAATAAAAATTATTTTATAGGATTTAATATGTGCAACGGAATCTAATAAGATTTTAAAAGATTTTTTTAAACAGGGTTAATATTTTTATTGGAAAAGGCGCAGAATAAAGTAAATTGAATGTTTGTGTAAAACATTGTTTAATTTATGGTAAATATTTTGTATAAATTTTTGTATAAATCTTAATTTATCAACATACTAACTATAATTTCTGGAAAATTATTCCAGCTAAATTGTACACTTTGTTTCATTACATATTGTATTTATGTTTGATTTTTTCACAATTATTTACAACAGCAGTTTTTTCAATATTGGATAGGATATTCAATAGGTTCATTGTCAGATTTTGGCTTCTTCTTTACACCATAACTAAGGCTTGCTTTATCAAATTCGAGAATCATTATACCCAAATCACCACTATATCGATTTTTAGCGATCTGGAGAAAAAATAAAATTGATTGTATTTATAACAGATTTATATCTGTTATAAATTATATTATCAACAAAATTAATATTTTTTCTGTATACATACTTGTAAAAATTTTTTTCCTCGAATATTTGTCAATCTTTTATCTTGAACAATTAAGACATTATCAGCTTCCTGGCTGGCTTTTGCACCGCCAAAAATCGAAGCAGTCGTCAAATCCCCATCTTCCTTTTCTTTTCGAGGATGAATAACTAAGGTAACATGGCAGTTGAATTTGGTAGCAAATGATCTAAAGGCTGCAATAATTTTATCTTGTTTCCAAAATCTGTAAAATTTTTGAAATAGTTAAAATTATCATTTTCATTATAACTTATTTTTTTAATACCTATCAATAAATTTTGGTTCATCTGCCATACCCATCATAAATTGTACATTATCAATAATCACATGAGCAATATCATGTACGTAAGTAGCATGCTCAACTGCCTGAAAAAAACATACAAAAAATTTTGTTTCAATTTTTAATTTAAACATATTCATTGTACAGCACTTACCTCCATTACAACTTTAATACTTTGTTGTCCATGAAAGGTCATAAAATATATTGGGAGCTTTTCAAACTCATCTGCATATGATTCAAATTTGTCTAAATTTTCATCTAATGGTACACCAGCCATTTGTTGCAACATAGTTTTTGCTAGTCTAGCATTTCTTATTTCAAAACTTCCCCACAAAGTATTAACTCCATGCATAGCTAAGTCCAAAGAATATTCACTCATAAATGTTGTTTTTCCACATCCTATTGAAAAATTTTAGCACAATTATCATTTAATCATATTTATTATAAACCCTATTGCAAAATCTTACAAATTCTAATGTAAATGCGTTAATTAAATTCAAAGTATTAAAAGTAAAATATTGAATACCAGTTGATCCTGTAAGAACAGTAAATTCTCCTCTTCTATGTCCTTTTAAAATTTTATTCAATATGGGATATCTTGTCCATTTCACTCCTTGAACTTTATCTACATTTTGTAAGTCACTTAAAACATCTTGTCTTAAATTATGAAATGTAGTTATGCTTTGATGCCAAATTGGCCGTGCATTTTTCACAATTTCTTTTAAATCATATCCTAAACTCACTGCTACTTTGGCTTGGGGTTGATTATCTGTTGGTCTTATAAAATAGCAACGTTTTTCATTTAATTTTTTTGCAAAATGTCTTGCAGAATCCCAACTTGGTTCATCATTACCAAACCATAAAATAAGTTTTTCATATTGTTCTAAACTTGGCAATATTTGTAGAGGTATATTTTGTAACCCATAAGGTAGACATATTACTAAATTAGCAGCTTTTGTAGAAGCTATTGCCAAAAGATCTTCTACATTAGGCACAAGTACTGCAGTTCCATCTGATTTGGCATGTTTTTGTTTATAAATAATGATACCACTGCAATTTGTTTCAGGAACAGTTTTTGAACTACGAGGCTCAAGGCTTATACATTTATATCCTACAATCATGTTACGAAACGATAATAATGGAAAATATAAAGTTTGTGACGACTCATGATAAAGTAAATCCATTTGAGACATAACTTCTTGAGGAACATACTAAAAAAAATAATAAGAATTGTAGTTGAAGAAATCTGCAAAAAATTTTTAATAATATACAAGCTCACTTTTTTACCTGAAGATTGAATTTTTCTGTCAGATTTTTATAAACATCATCCTGTACATGATGTAACAGTTGGCAAAATGTTTTTAATCTATTCCATTCTTCAGTAAAATCTTTTAAAGTATCTATGGATTTTCGGGAAACTTTTAATTCTTCAATTGCTTTTTTTGTCTTCTTTGGATGTATAAATTTTTCTAACACATTCCAAGGTCCAAAACGTTTACAAATTTCACATATAAAAAATCCTGCAGATATATATATATACATACATTTCATTATTAAATTATAAAATTAATTTAAATAACAAACGTTTTACCTGTAATTTTATTTACATGTATTTTACATTCTTTTTTTTCATTTTCACACAGTGGGAAATTTGTTATAAGGCAAGCATGACCTTCCAAAAAAGAACTATTTACAGATTTCAAAGACCGCTTTATATCTAACATATTTACTGTAGGTATTTCTTCATTAACATTGTGATAAAATCTTGTTATTGCTTTGTGCCTATGTTTTATTTTTATTAACAAACGTTCTAGAGATGTATATCTTACATATCCTTTTATAATCATTTTAGTAATTATCAAAATAAAGGAACATTTACTTTACAAATACAAACGACGAAATTATTTACTGTCAACTAAATTGAAAAAAAAATTGATTTGTCATTTTAAATTTTAAGTTTTTAAAAATAATACAAATGCGGCCGGCAACCGCTGTCTGCAGGAATCTAGTAACATAACCTACAAGTTATAAGTGCAAATGACAAACCAATATACTGTTACTAAAAAGTAGTTATTATATTAAATATAAAATAATTTTACTATAAATGTTTTTATAAACTATCTATTCAATTAATTTAAAAAAAATTCTAAATTTTAATATTTGACTGGAGAGACGATCGAGTACACAAATTTTGAAAAGCGAAATCGCGGTGTTCCACAATGTGCGCGAACAATATTTGAAAGTCGACGAATCAGCTGAGATAAATAATATACATATATATATATATATATATCCAGAATGCAGCTAGTTAATATAATAGTATATCGTATCATCAATCGAGTAAGCCCTTTGAACCCGAGAAACCGGAACCAATGTAATTATGCAAGAATGTGACAAAATTCTTGTATAAATATTTAAAAAATTATTTTTTAAATAAATTATTATATGTAAAATTGGCTTTTCTTATAACTAATTTTTAATATGCATATTCTAATGTACTTTCAATGTATTCATTTTTCTACAAAGTATGAAAACAAATACTTTAGTAATTTTTTACTGTTATAAGCATTTAAATTTAAAATATATTTTTTCTTACTTTTTTTAGATGTAAATAAGTTTTTGGTTCATTTATTGAGAAATCAAAAATAGGATTCTAAAAGAAACGCAAATAAAATTTTCAGAATATTTTATTGAAAAAGTTTTTCTAATTAAATACGTCACACACTTAAACGTTTAAAGCCTCATATTAGTATAACAAATAAATAAATGTACAAATAAATATAAACAAATAAATTGATTTTTTGAGAAAACTACGCATTCCTCGTAAAAATATACAATATCAGTACAGAGCGAGTGAATAAAAAGTATAACAAAACAAAAAAGAAGAAAGAAAATCAGGTTGGTGTAGTAAAACACGCGTAAAGGAGATAGGAAAGCGCGATTTATATATATTATACACTGTGAGCACGATAGAAGATCTGTTGAAACAGCTGCATTAGCTTTTTTAAAATACGACCTCAAGCTTCACAATTTGCACCTTGGAAGTGAGCTGTGCCTTTTTCGGATCATCGGCGTCGGTATATGTCGATCGGTAACTGATGAGTTCCATAATGCCATCGCCGTTCAAATCGGCAATCGAAATCGAGCCTGCTTGACGAGGTAGACTTGGCTGACAATCTCGGCCCTGACATATCTGTACCACATCGCTCTGACTCGGATTCATTTCGCGCACCTCCGTGTTATTTACAAGCACGATACTTACGCGCTCTGTAAGATTCTGTTGGTGCACTCCAGTTCCTAAAGCAGCCTTTACATTCTGTAAATATGCGTGGAAAAAAAGTATTAAATCACTTCATCAAAGAATTTTTATAAATAAAATTCAATTTTACATGAATTCTTTCATAATTAGCGTACCTTATTCGTCGTAATGTTGCTGGTCCAATACCAAAACTTGAGAGCGAAGCCTGTCGTGTAAGCTTGTCCTGAAGTGTCGATAAATGCTGGCCTTGCTACAAAAGAAGGCGCACTCATGTGGTCCCAAATTCGACTCTCATTACCTGTACCCGAAGCTCGACGTAGCGTCAAATTTACGCTAGCTTGACAGTCATCACTGGGGCAAAGGCCACTACCCAAATTGTGTATGTAAAGTCGGTGATGGGGTGTCAAATCCCAAGTGTCTGCTGACGTTTGGTTAGGATAAGGAGCCGAGGTTGTTGTTGGCGGAGGCAGACTAGTAAGAGCAAGTTTGCGACGCGCCTGAGAGAAGTTGAGTGATTCGATAAAGTTTTTCAAAAGAATCAACTTGGTCGATTCTGTAAAGAAGATATTATATTAGCATAGCACTACGTAATTAATCCAATTAATCTTTATCATTTTAACTTTAAAATCCAAAATATAATCATAATAGAAATGTTATTAATAATTGTAGATTTACTTTTAATGTAATTTATTTTAAAAAGATACTGTGTAAGGCAATTGCAGTGAGCTAGTTTATTTGTGTGAATTTACTGCACATATCTATACAATGTACTACTTTAAATACTTACGATTGAAATTTCCATTGTAACATTTATACGATAAAACAAATGATGAATCAATACTGTTTAACTTAAGAGATTGACAATCAGAAATATTAAGTCGTCCCAAAAGCTTCCCGTTTTTTCCAGACAACAGTACAAGATTTTGGCTAGAATTAGTTACTTCTATACTAATGAGGTCATTGATTCCATCAGAATCCAAATCAGAAAGTAAGAGAGGTAGATCTGGTTGGGTATGTATTTCCGAATTCCAATGAATAGTACCAGCAATAGGTTCAAAGCTAACAAGTAGGCCACCTTGACCAGATACAAGACAATCTGGTTTTCCTGAACCATCAGTGTCAAGTAATTCACAATTAATATCTGTAGGCAAACGTTTCAGTACAACCCACCAATTGGGAATTCCACTGGTTCCTTGCATAGACAAAACACCACCACCTTCAGGAGGTATCTGTTGTTGCCCAGCTGAATCCTTAGATCCTATATTTCCAAATTGCTGACCTCTAAGAAGAAATATTAGATTATAAGGGTGTCCAGGAATAACTGTGATTCTTCCATGTAATTCTGTAAATCAAAGAGATTTTCAAACATAAAGAACTTTAAGAAATGTATATATTAACTTGATAAAAATTAAAATTTATAAACTTACCAATACCCTCTAATGTTTTATCCCAAGATACTGAAGTTTTTGGTTCTGATACAGGTGGACAAATTGAAGAATTATCACAAGGTAATACATATAAGAAAACCAATATTGTAAATATACACAGTAATACTGATGCAACTAAACAAAATCTTCTCAGTGGAGACATATCGTGCCTTTTCCACAGATCATCATGACTCTGTCCATCAAGTATCATAATTGGAATATTGTCATTGCTGTAACCAAAAGAATTTCTACCATTTCTTGCTCTGTTTGAAAGATTCTTTGTTT
Organism: Ormyrus pomaceus; assembly: GCA_900474385.1. Classification (NCBI taxonomy): domain Eukaryota; kingdom Metazoa; phylum Arthropoda; class Insecta; order Hymenoptera; family Ormyridae; genus Ormyrus; species Ormyrus pomaceus. Next base: position 34,735 of record UCOM01000470.1, read on the forward strand.
CATCAAGTGGATAAAACCTTCCATTTTGACAAATAGTTGTTGTATTCTAAAATAATAACATACTTTCTATTTTAGTTATAAATTACAATTATTGTTAGATATTAATTGTTACATAAAAGAATTTTATTTATTTTCATAAACGTAACATAATTACTAATCAACATTAAGCAACTTTTGAAAAAACTTACTTATTAAAATTAAAATTAAACTATAAATTCAAATTACAAACAAACTGTAAATTATTGATCAGTAAACCAAGAAATCAATATTATATATACATATATACCATAATTGGTGTAAAAAATAGTCATGACTAGATTCTTTAAAGTCCTTTTAAAAAACAACTGCCAAATGTTAAGAATTACAACGAATTAAAATAGTTGCTAAAAATATTATATAGTACAACAAATGTATAAATATATTAGAAATGACGCCCTAAGTGAGCTTAATCATATTACTCACACTAATCCTAGACTGATCGTCATCCTTTGATGCGGAGTCATCATGTTCGTGGCGACGTCGATGATGTTCATCTTCATCATCTTCCGTGTCGGTGTTGCTGATGCTTTGGGGTAAAGGTGCATAACCTTTGATATTGGATTCGCTGGACATCTTGACTCTAACCTGCACTTCTCAACCTCGTACGAAAACCTTCGTGCAGTGGCAATACGAGTGTCGCGTTTATAGAAACACCGTAAAATTGATCCCAGACATTTTCTAGGTTGTTCACAGTAAAGTAGTAATCCCAAACGGCGTCGCACGAAGAAAAGCTTCTTCTTGACATATAATCAGCTGATAATTGCACTTGCAAGTTACATACCTGAACTGTGCAAATTATAGATACACCCTTGCTGACTGATTTATCGAAATGAATCTTATCGAAACTCGAAGAGTCTGCAACTAAGTTCAAAGATATCTAGCTGCATTCTCAGTTCTGTCTTCTGTCTGTCTATTCTATCTCCTGTGTATTTAACTATATAGGTATATTTATGTAGCCTCGTGGTGAGGTTTTTTGATAAAAACGTGGAAAGTTGCGAAGAAAGTGAGTTTGTGGTACGGATCGTTGCTTAACAGCGTTGAAAAAGGTAATTTAAACTCGCGTTTAAGATTTTGAATGTTAAAAATTATTACTGCTTATTTGTGTCATGTCAAGTTCGATTTGTATGTTTAGACATCAGAAAGAAACATATCTATAGGTTATGAGAGTTTTTCAAATTGTTTATTGAATGATTTTACTTGTTACATTGTTAATTTTAAAAATTTAGATTATTATTATTTTATTACTTGCATTATAATAAAAAAAGAAATAATATTGGATAGTATTTATTTAATACCATTTTGAAGAATTATAGAAAATAAATAATCTTAATTAGGTATAATAATTATGTTTAGATCTTAAATTGATATAAATAATTTTAAATAATTTTACTTTTCAACTTTTAAAATCTCAAATCATTTGTTTCATATAGTTGTTATTATGATTATTAATTTTTAATTGGCATATTATCTTTAAAAAATTTAATCCTAATTTAAAAATAAAATAAAATAAAAACTCTCATAATATGATATATCTAGAGTACTAAACGTAACAAAAAACTTGAACTCTTGTTCAAGGCACTGTTGATCCATCCCGAGCGAATGATTGGATTTAGACAGTTCAGCACTTGTCTTTCGAAAGTCCAATTAAAGTTTTGCCGGACTGTGATGACTTCCTTGCTGGTTCCTCCACCTTCAGTATGCGGACAGAATAGAGTGGATTATGAGGCATTCAAGGTCACTGTTAAAAATGTGCCTTGTATACTTTTATCTAACAAAACAATTAGTACTTATAGAAGAAAACTGCAAGATTATTTATTGAAGTTTCCAAATTTTAAACCAATACAACCTAGTGATACTGATAATAGAAAATCAATTATTTATCTTGATCCACGCAAAGTAAAAAACTTGTCCAGTGAAATAAAAGAGAATGTAGTTGGGGATGAAAAATATGAAGAAAGAGAATTAAATTTAAATTATGATAACTGGCCTTGTGATGAAATTCTCCGTGCAATTTTACCTGATGGTATTGAAGTGCCTACATCTTACAGTAGAATTGGACACATAATTCACTTAAATCTTAGATCAGAGCAACTTCCTTATAAAGATGTAATAGGTCAAGTTTTCCTTGAAAAAACACCCAATATAAAAACAGTAGTTAATAAATTGAATACCATAGACAACACATACAGAAATTTTGCAATGGAAATCATAGCTGGAGAACAAGATACAATAGTTTCAGTCAAAGAAACTGGTTGCATTTATCAATTTGACTTTGCTAAAGTCTACTGGAATCCGAGATTAGGAACCGAGCACGCAGCTTTAGTCAATCTGTTAAAAAAGGGCGATGTTCTTTATGACGTTTTCTCCGGTGTAGGACCTTTTGCAGTTCCTGCTGCCAAAAAAGGTGTCAGAGTCTTAGCAAACGATTTAAATCCAGAATCTTATAAATGGTTAGTGAAAAACGCAGATGTGAATAAAGTAAAAAGTTTATTAACAGCCTATAACAAAGACGGAAGAGACTTTTTAAGAAACGATGTGAAAAAAGATATTTTAGACAGAAGGGAAAAGAAGGTTACGGGTTCTGAACACGTGGCGATGAATCTACCAGCCGCAGCTGTTGAGTTTCTTGATATATTTTCAAATTGGCTGAGTTCAGAGGAGATAGATAAAGTTTGCGCAAGCCCCCTAACGATTCACGTCTACTGCTTCGTTAAAGCCGAAAAAAGCGCAGATTTGCAGGCTTTAGGCAAACAGCTAGTCGAGAAAAAACTCGGAAAAGAAATTCCTGGAGAAGCACTCTTAAGGATTCACCACGTGAGAAACGTAGCTCCTTTCAAGGAGATGATGCGCGTGTCTTTTTTGCTAACGAGAGACTTACTGGAGGGAGAGGAGCCAGCAAAGAAAAAGTCAAAATTCAGCGATGATAACTCGGATTCGACTTTTTTAGGGCAAGATGGGCAAGAACAAGAACAAGAACAAGACCAAAAACGTGTTTAAGGTGTCTGGCGCTCGCGCCCAGAAGGCCAAGGCCAAGGCCAAGAAAGTCAAGACGAGCTTGAAAAAAGTAAGTGCCCTATACGAGCCTGTTTTCTCGTTTCTCATCGGCCTCTTATGTTTCTATCTAAACAGCTGGACCTTGGACAGGGCAGCAAGTTGAACAAGGAAAAGACCAATCAGATTAACAAGCAGTTGGCGGAACTCAGCAAAGAAGTACGTCGGTCCGAGAGCAAAAAGGCGCAGAAAACTGCGCCGATCAAGCTCAAGCAGCCTCTGAGCGGACAATCGAAAGAGCAAGCCACTGATCTCATGCAGAGCATGCAAATCTGAATATCCTACTGTGCTACATAAAAATTACCTTTTGTTAAATAAATGTAAATATTTTTATGAAATTCGACAATTTTTTTTCTTTTTTCCACACCCAAGGTTCTTCGTAGATTAAGATTCATAAGTAAGCTGCCATGAGCGAGCAGCACGAAGTTGCCTTAATTATTATCGGCGACGAAATTTTGCGGGGACAGGTTCAAGACGCAAACACGATTTACTTGGCCAAGAGGTTGCAGCCCCTTGGCATTAAAATTCGTAAGGTCGTCGTTATTCCGGATGAGGTAATTCTTTCATACATCGGAACAGAATATTTTGCAAATTTTAAGCACTCGAGCTTGACTGCATAAGAATAAACTGAATTCGTGGTAAATATATATCGGAAACCTATTCTGTCAGGTCGAAATTATCAGCAAAGAAGTGTTGGAAGCGTCGAAAAGTTATCCGACTGTTTTCACGGCCGGCGGAGTCGGACCCACGCACGACGATGTCACTTACGAAGGAGTCGCGAAAGCTCTCGGTTTGAACTTGCAGGAGAACCAAGAGCTGCTTGAGCGACTAATGAAAGATTATCCCGAGAAAGCCGAGGCCCGTCGGCTCGCTTTCGTTCCTACTCCTTGCGAGCTGATTTACGTGCCTCGTGCTCACCGCGATGGTAAGTTCTCCTTCGTCACGGACAATAGCCCATTGTTAGAAATAAAGAAACTATATTAAAGAATTATGATAGAAGGGATGCCGGTATTCCTTTCTAAAAGAAACTGAAAACCTCTTGAAATCGCCTCGTGCTTATCTGCATCCCAGGGGAGTACGCGGTAGTAAAAGCAGGCAACGTGTACGTGCTGCCAGGCTCTCCGTCCTACTTTCGTCCAGCGGTGGACGCGATAGTGCCGCGGCTGCCGGCGGGAGCGGCGCTCCACAGCGACGAGCTCGAGCTGTCGCTGCACGAGTTCGAGCTGGTCGCGGTGCTGGACTCGGCGGTCCAGCGCTGGGCCGGACGCGTCGCCTTCGGCAGCTACCCGCAGCACGGCCCCGAGCCCAGGACGCTCCTGAGTCTCGAGGGCCGCAGCAGACAGGACGTCGAGGAAGCCAAGAGGACCATCCTGGAGAGGCTGCAATTCACGGAAGGCCAGGCCAAGAGAGTCTACGAGAGCAGGACGGAGCTCGAGCACGTGGCTCGCGCCTTCGCCATCCTCGAAGAGTGCTACAATAGGTATGCTGTGGGGAAGAAGCTGCTCGGCGTGCCGAGCCGTTTTAAAAGTTTCTTTATTCTAGGTACGAGCCTAATCAGGTACTTGTTTGTTTCAACGGGGGTAAGGACTGCACTGTCGTACTTCACCTGATGGCCACTCTGGCGAAGCTGCGGCAGTTCGATCCGGCGGTCTGTTTGTACATAAGCGGCAACGCATTTCCCGAGGTAGGCTACTCGAGTGTTATTGCACCTGGGATTGGATCGAGTAAAGAAAAATGTTTTGCCGGCTGCGTGCGCAGGTCGAGGAATTCGTGAGAAAAGCCACGCAGTATTACGGCCTGAAGATGATATGGAAGGAGGGCCCGATACGAGAGTCCTTGTGCAGTCTGCTGGGAGCCGGAAACGACTACAAGGCCTGCTTGATGGGCACGAGGAAGGCCGACCCGGGTGCCCAGGCGCTCGAGCCTTTCGCCCCGACGGACCCCGGCTGGCCCGAGCTGATGCGCGTCAGCCCCATCATCGATTGGTCCTACAGCCAGGTGAGTACTCGACGACGGCCGCATGGCTCCGAGCGCCCGTATTGCATCGTGGACGCTGCTCTGCTCGCAGGTCTGGCAGTTCCTGCTGCGGCACGAGGTGCCCTACTGCTCGCTCTACGACGAGGGCTACACGAGTCTGGGCGCGAAGGACTGCACGACCAAGAACCCGCTGCTGAGGGAGCCCACCGATCCGTCCAAGTACTTGCCCGCGCACACGCTCGCCGACGACTCGACCGAGCGCCACGGCAGAGAATAGTGCAGTCCAACCAATCGTCGATTGACGATTCTGTTTTTTAAAGTACTTTGCGCTCGCGCGAGAGGCGCTCATATACATCCTTATGGGCAATGAGCCTTGTAAGCCTTTCAATCGCGAACGATTTCCTAAACAAGTTTCTACCCTTTTAAACGGAGCAATGTACTTTTTATTTAAATGATGATTTGTTTTAGTATAAGATACACGCTCCTTTCACGACTATTAGCTTCTTTCACCAGATTAGTTTTGTAAGGTTTATCCATTACGTCAAGTTGTACGTTTGTTTTACTAGAGAATCTCTAATCTGTATTTTTGTTGCGGTGCTATTACGTTTTGCTTGAATTTATAACAGTTACGACCTGGGGTGCAATAAAGTGCACTTCTGATTGAATAGAAGCACGAAGACCTGTTACCCGGCCTCTTATTTAGGCTTCTCAAACTGGCTTACGAGCAAACGCCGCCAAACAGATTTAATAAGTAATAAGTAAGATCTACCAGGATGTATCAGTAAGGAGATAAGGAGAAAGGGAGTTTTTTCAGATAAGAAATTAAGCTACATTTGTATATAATAAGGGGTCCGTCAAAGGACCCAGAACAAATAAACGAAATAAACGAAAGCTTTTCTTTGAGAAACCTGTCGATTGTTTTCTTCCAACGACCCAATCAAGCATCGGTGCCTTTCATCGAGTTATTTAGGGGCTTTGTATTACAGGGGGCTGAGCATGCAGCTTATTATAATGAAGGAACGGCGCAAAGTAGATACGCAAATGTTGGGAGAGGAAAAAAAAGGGAGGAAGGGGGAGGAAAAAAATGCGCCGCCGAGTCGTGGCAATGGATTTGACTTTGAGGGGATTTTCTCGGGCGGATAATCCGAGGGTAATCCGGCCCCGGAAGCCCCTCTAGCGCGAATTAAGGGTTTCGGGCCGCGAGCGAGGATATAAGAGGAGCGGCGGACTCGGCTGGCGATCAAGGTGAGGGGAGCCACGGAGCAAGAATGGCGCAACTCGGAGGCGGCGGGGGCAGCTGGAACGCGAGCTGGGAGGCGCGGATCCAGCCGGCCGGAGGCCCACCACGACTGCTCGGCTGGAACGTGCCGCCCGAGGAGCTCGTCCACATACCCGAGCACTGGCTCGTCTACCCGGAGCCGAACCCCTCCCTTCACTACCTCCTCGCGCTCCTCTACATACTCTTCACCTTCGTCGCCCTCCTCGGCAACGGCCTCGTCATTTGGATATTCTGCGCGTAAGTCCAGCAATTATCTCGCTCGCCTCGCGGGCCCGATCTGGCAATAACGTGTCTCGCGGCCGCAGGGCAAAGTCGCTGAGAACGCCGTCGAACATGTTCGTCGTGAACCTGGCGATATGCGACTTCCTGATGATGCTCAAGACACCGATCTTCATCTACAACTCGTTTAACACGGGCTTCGCGCTCGGCCACCTCGGCTGCCAGATCTTCGCCTTCGTCGGCTCCCTGAGCGGCATCGGAGCCTCCATGACGAACGCCGCCATCTCCTACGATCGGTACAGGTGAGTGCTCGAGCTTACGTTCCGATTATTTAAACTAGAAAATTTGCCCGCTGAACGAGCCCCCTGCCTGCCCGTTAGCACGATCGCGCGCCCCCTGGACGGCAAGCTGTCCCGCGGCCAGGTCATGATGCTCATCGCCCTGATCTGGACGTACGTGCTGCCTTGGGGCCTGATGCCGCTTATGGGCGTCTGGGGCCGCTTCGTGCCGGAGGGCTTCCTCACGAGCTGCAGCTTCGATTACCTGTCCGACACGAACGAGATCCGCTACTTCGTCGGCACGATCTTCACCTTCTCCTACGCCATACCCATGCTCATGATCATGTACTTCTACACCCAGATCGTCGGCCACGTCGTCAACCACGAGAAGGCCCTCAGGGAGCAGGCCAAGAAGATGAACGTCGACAGCCTGAGGAGCAATCAGGGCGGCTCGAACCAGTCGGCCGAAGTCCGCATTGCCAAGGTTCGAACGGCATTTTTTCAAAATCACTGCTTCTTCCTGCCCCTTTAGATTAGTCAATACTGATGTAAGAGATACTTCCTATGCCATTAGGCGGCCATCACCATTTGCTTCCTCTTCGTGGCAGCCTGGACTCCATACGGCGTCATGTCTTTGATAGGAGCTTACGGAAACAAGGCTCTTCTTACACCCGGCGTTACGATGATTCCAGCCTGTGCCTGTAAGGGTGTTGCTTGCTTGGACCCCTACGTTTACGCCATCAGCCATCCGCGATACAGGTAAACTTTATCATTTTCACGAATTCGTAAGTTTTTTCCCGTAACATTACTAAATTGACAAAATTTCAAGATTGGAGCTGCAAAAAAGAATGCCTTGGCTAGAGCTGCAGGAGAAACCACCGCAAGCCGACACGACGAGCACTACGACTGAGGCTGTAAACGCGGCGCCTGCTTCTAGCTAAGCTCTTGTCTGCGAGGCACTCAAAACGTCATCGGCATTCACTCGACTATTTACAGGGACCGATCGATTAACCGATTTAAGTAAATGCCCATTCACATCTTACATCATGTGCAGCGCGAATATCGCAACAATAAAGAATGGAGTACTCATAAATGCTCTTCTTATGATCTAAAAATGGAAGGATTAAGAACGTTTTCGTTCGGACAATAGACCACCCAAGTTTGGACACTTAATGCATAAATGCACTTGAATTATTTTCTTTACAATTATATTATCGAAAGCGATTTTTTTACAAATTCCTTCTTTTCTATTCTTGATTATTTTTCAATTAACAAATGGAATTTAATACCAAAAGTATTCTAAATTCTTTGTAACATAAATAATAAGCTGTTTGTGACTGTTTGTTTACATTGAATAATTGTTATTTTATTGGAATTGAAAAGATATTTCTGTACATTTAAGTATACAATATTATTCTTAGAAAAATGTGCATACTTTACTCATCTCAATCCATGTATGCTACCTAGAATATCATTCAGCGATTTGCATATCACTTATTATTGTATTATAATGCTAAATTGTTGCTATACAGGGTAATTTACGGTTATGATTAAACAAAATTGTATCGAATATATTAAATATTTCATTGTATTTATCAGCGCTCTACGAATAATAACGCATCTTCGCGTACTTACAACTTGTCATTCGCCAATTTTTTCAATAAAGTACATGCTGAAATGTTGAAAGTAAACATTTTTTTCAAATTTTTCGATAAAGTTCTTTACAAACAATATTTAAATATTATTATATAAAAAATTATAATTGTTTTTATTGGACCTTTCCTCATTTTCTAAGGGTTTAAGAATATTATTAACGTTGTAGAACAATTTGAATATTTATTTTCCCATTTTTAGTACAACACATGAACATCACCTGACTGTACAAATAATAAGTCAAACATGTGAAGTCTAAATTAGTCGTACCTTTATTGAAATTTAGTAAATATATTAAGGCTTTTCGAAACTGTTTAAAATTATTTTTAAAAAGATTAAATCCTCTTTACCCTATTGTAATTGTAAGACCTATTAATTAATAACATTTTAAGATTAGTGTAGCATCATTAATATTTTCCAATTTTCGATCATATTCTGAATTACCATCTTTATACTAAGTTTGAAACTCTAAAGAAAATTAAATTTTTACAAATAAAATTATAAGGACTATCTAAATAAATAAAAAATTTTTAGGAAATAAAGATGTAAGCAATGCGCTGTTAAAGAAAAATCTATTCATTGTTACTAAATTTATGATATCTTTTATTAAAAGTTAAAGATAAAATTAGTGAAAATTATTGCCTATTAAATTGTGCAGAAGTCTCTCATCAAGAAACATTTCAGTTTCAGTGATCAATTTCAGAATCGACGTTGGAGGTAAGTTATATCATTGATATAATATTATTTCGAGTCGTGCTATCTCGGCTTCGCCTCAACCAGCCGACAATCAAATATGATCTGAGGCTTCCTTTTTGACAGGCCAAGGTATGTACACTATTTTTCTGCCTTCCCGATCGCCGTCCAAAATAAAGTTGCTGCTTTCCGGCACTCACTCCAACTCTCCGGAAAAATAACTTTAATTTTTAAAATACTATTATAAAATACTATATTATTAAAATACTATTTTTGTGCACCGCGATCGGCGCCGGAAAGCGGCCACTTTATTGCGCGGCGATCGGGATGAAGCTTCTGGCCGGAGAACAGAAAAGTGTATATATATACACCTTGGCCCGTAAAAAATAAAGTTTCAAATCACATATATAATTGTCGGCCACGGGGTAGCCGAGAAGTACATAATATATTATTTAAGAATAGTGGCATAAAATTTTAAAGAAAAAAAAAGCCGGTAGTCGCTTAAAAGGATGCTGCATTTTTCTAACGACGCATGTGCACCATCGAACCGGTAGCCTAATACAACTTTTATTTTACAAGGCTTCTTATAAAAATCAAAAGAATAATATCAAGGAGCGCGGCCGCGCTCCGAAGGCAAGTTTAGAGCTTTGTAGACTCGTGTGCACACAAGTTATGGGTAAAGCCTGAGCCGACCGTGCTATATATACTTTGATATTAATTATGCTTAATATAAAGTTATTATGTTATACTACGTTTTAAAAAAAAGTTGCGTTTCAAAAGCTTTTTTTGTATGATAATTATTAAATGAATATTTTTTTGGCCATTTTAAGATTCCATCTAGTTATAACTTAATATTTATATTGTGCAACTATTAGTGCCTAAAGCAGATGTTTTTCACAGCAATATGAGTTATCATCCGAGTTGAAAAACACCTGCACGCACTAGTTGCACATTCAAATAATAGAGTTTGTATGCATGCCGAGATCCGCGATCGCGTGGGTCTGTCTTATTTAATTAACGGGTCTTATTATTTCTTTTACGTTTTAAATGGTGCTCAGCAGCTAACACGAATTGTAGATTTCTTTTTTCCTTTACGGCTTCTTACCCAAATCGCCATCGCAATTTCAAATTGAACACTTTTGGAGGTTAGGAAACGCGTCCGCGCGCCATTGCGCCTCGAAATGACTGACGGACAGATCAGCACGTGTGACGTCAAGTAAAAACAAAATTGTATATATGCATTTCTACAGTTGTACACCATTGTAGCCTACAGCCTACAGCTGACTGAGGAGGTTGTAAGTCTACAACATGTGTGAATTACGTATTTAATTTAGTGATTTTCATTGATATGTTCCAGTTAAATGTTTCCAATTAAATGATTTAATTATATAAAATTGTTGCTAATGTACGTCTGTTTTTTTTGTCGCTACTAATTTCTGTGAATTTGTTCGATTTGGATACGAGGTGATTTAAAAAACTTCAATTTGATTTTTTAAAAAGATCAATTTTTATTATACTATAAAATCGATATCGATATAATAATTTAAAAATTTTTTTTCAGAATGGCGACTTTAGATACTGAAGTTCGAAAGCTTCAACCTTTGGAATTATGCACTCTTGGTCAAATTTTGAGTCAACAAGACGCCTGGAAAAAATTAATGGCCATTATTCCAAAAAATGATAACGAAAATAGTTATATGTTCAATAACGAGCATTTTGTGTAAGCAAACTGTAAATTTTATTTTAAAATTTTCTACTAATAACAAAGATAATAACTTTAAATTATTTCAGAATGATTGAACAAGCTGCTCGGCAACAACAACGGAGTGCAGCTGACACGTTTTTATCAGAATGGAGTACTATTGGAAAAAAACGGCCAACATGTCGTTCTATGCTATATCTTTTAACAAAAGCAAATCTTTTTAGAGCTGCAGATTACTTAGCAGTCAATGTATTAAAAGGTATGCATTCTTATTTATTTATGAATTGCAAATTATAGATTCGTTTTTATTTACACGAAAAACATTTATTAGGTAGTGCACCAGAAAGACCAAAGTTTGGTCCAGCAGCAAAAATTGACGTCTCCGAAAAAGCGCTTGAAGAATTATTAAAACAACAAGTGGAAGAACTGCAAATTGCAGAAACGCCAGAAGAGCGTTCGATGGCGTGGTCGGTACACTTCGTGGAAAAACCAATCGAAGTTGTAGCCGCTCAAATTCCAAAGGAAAAATTGGAAAAAGACAAAGAAGAAATTCAATCCGATTTGATGAAATTCAGTAACATTAAATCGGATCTGATGAAGTTTAGTGAAACAACAGTAAACAGCCGTTTACTAGAAAATGTATCAGATTTAATAAAATTCAGCCATAGAAATGCTGAAAATAATTCAGAGGTAATAATTTATTTATTATAATAATTTTATTTATAATGCAATTGAATATGAAGTGCTTTTTCATTTGAAATTGATTCCAAAATAAATTTATTTTAGGATTTATATTATTTAGAAGAGGCACGAACAGAAGATTTACCTCTTTGCGTTAGAGAAACGGAATTAAAATCAAAAAATGCAGTTATCTCTAACGAAAGCCAACTTTTGGAATCAACAACATCAACAGAATCGTCTGGATTTTCAGAAAAAGAAGCATTATCAGATTATCAAATAGAATTACCAGATGTATCACAAAACATTATTCCTGCTGTGGTTCAAGAATCCAATAAAAAAGAATTTAATAAAGAAGTTAATACTTGATACTTAAATATTTATTTGGAATGCATAATAAACTATGCAAAGTGTAAATATAAAGACATTATTCCTGTTATGGTTCAAGAATCCAATAAAAAAGTTGATACTTGATACTTAAATATTTATTTGTAATGTATAATAAACTATGCAAAGTGTAAATATAAAACTTATGGATTTTAAAAAAATATATAATAAAATTCGTAAATACAATACTCTTTTTTTTAAATAAGTTTACAAGAACACATTTATTTGAAAATTCTTGCCCTTGACTCTTGTCTTATTAAGTTATATAAGTTTTAATACTTCTAACAGTCATATATATATATCGCAGTGAAATTGAATCGTTAATTATTATAGTCGTTTTAATTATTAATTATTATCACTATGCTGCTTTGCAAAGTAGGCACTTTGAACATCTTTTAGATTTCTTTCCAAAGTGGCCACTTCTTCGAATTTACATTCTTCTCTGGCTTGTTTGATATAAAATTTAAGATTGCTCATTTGTTCTACAAATGGATCTATAGAAGCAGAAGATATCATCATATTTCCCCCTGGACGTCTGGATGTTCCCCAACCTTGGGACTGATCCAGTACAAGCTAAAATAAATTGTGAAAATCTTACAAATTTCAACTTTTTGAATTTTCTTAATTTTATAACAATATATTACATGTACAATATATGTATAATAAATGATGCAATCTAAAATTATCTACCTGATTGGAAATAGTAGTTGGACTTTTTTCACCTCGGTCACAAATTCTTTGAGATGCTGCTTCTCTTTGTAATTCTTTTTGCTTTTCCCTTGCCTCTTCTTCTAACTGTCTTTCATAAGCAATTCTAGCTCTAATTCTTTCTTGACGTTCCTTTTTTATAGCTTCATACTCTTCTTCAGTTGGTATAGGTGGAGTCCGTAATAATTCATTTTTTAAATAAATCATTGCAGATGATCTTACCATCTGATGTAATCTGTATTCTTGCTTCAATGAAGCAGGACTATCGTCTTCTATAGTAATAAGTGTAGCTATTCTTTTACTAATTAAGTCTATATTATCTCCTATCTTAGCAATTTTTCCTCTAACCATTTGGGCATCTCGCAAATCGTAAGTCGATTCTCCTTCATTTAATGATTGCCACATTTTGTAGTAAATATCTATAAAACGATTAGCTTCTTGCATTTGAAAACGCATTTTTTCGTAAAAATTGTGAACTGCTGGTTTCTCAAAATGTCGGGCTTTCAATCGCTCTCTAGCATCAAGAAGTTTGTTACAGTGCTGACATATTCTAAAATATTGTTCACTGTTTGAAGAATCACTAATTAAAGAGAGAACGCTATTTAAACTAGTACTAGAGGGCGAGCGTGCAAGTTTGGTAAGACCAACTCCTGCTAGAACCAGACGATCAGTAAAGCGTGTAGATTCGGAAGTCGGCGAGAGAGCTGCATCGTCTTGTACTGAGGCAGGACTTGTCATTTTACCTGTAATTATAAATTTATTTCGATGTAACTTAAACAATAATATTTATCAACTCCACAAAAATTGATGATCAAGCATTTTTAATTTTACATTTCAGTTTTTTCCTAAAAATTGCTTTGCAATATTTTAATGATATAAGTGATACTTACGTGCATCGACTAGAGATAAGAACATACTGCAATCATGGCACATCATCACACCACACAATCTACAATGATGCTTTCTTCTTGTCAGATTAAAAGCTTTTGCACAAGTCAGGCACAATCTGGCATCATTATCATTCATCCATGGTACAATACTTTTTTCATGAGCTGCAAATTAAATATTATAACATTTTTATTTACTTTTTACAATTGATTGTATATTAAATCTAAAATAAAATTATATTAAACCTTTTCGTTCTGAAGGATCATTTGGTAATTTATTTAAAAGTTTATCCAGTCTTATAAGAAGTTTATTAGTTTCTGAGGAATCTCTTTCTAGTATTTTATTTCTAAAATCCTTGAAAACTTTAGTGTGCGACCTTATTGCACCTATAAACAAAATAGAAAATTATCTTTTACGTATAAAAAAAGTTATTTTAATGTATTAATTACATAAAAAATAAATTACCAATTTCCTGTGGACCCCACTCTAATTCCTGTCTATTTTTCTGTTCTTTTGGTAATATTGGATCTGGATAATCTGATATTTCATCCTGTTTTAATATCTTCTTTTTTGCTTTACCAAACAAGTCTAAAATATTAAAAGAAAATTGCTTTTCAAGTGAAACGTTCATATGAGAAAATAATTTTCGTAAAAATAAATATTTAATAATTTCTAAAACAATGAAGCAGTTAAAAATGAATACTTTTTTAATTAAAAAATTAATTAACAATGAATTTAAATTCCTTACAAGAATTGATATTTGGAAAGAGCTAAAATTATATTACAAATTTTGGTTTTCAACTTAAGTCAATAATTAAAAATCAAAACAAACCTTTTAAAGACTTAAAAATCTCCGGATCATCCTTGTGATACTCCTCAAAGTGTTTAGTTAACAGGGTTGGAGTTTTAAAATCAGTCATACAGAAAGGGCAGATGAAGCCCTCCATGGGCTCCGACTCGGCCATGGCTATTTATTACCGAACAAAACACTTTCCAAGAATGGAGCTCAAATGTCTGACACAGTCAACATCATATCAGAGTTGATCTGAACGCAGCAAATAGTATATATCTATATGTGCGAAAAGAGGCCGTCCACTGTGGTCGCCATCTTCTGAAACGCCATGCGCGCGCTGCTGGGTGCATCGAGCATTTACGATTGCAGCGACTATAGCGCCGCGTGCTCAAACAAATATATAGACACTCGGTTTGATTTTTGAATTAATTAATTAGACGTTGAAAACACTTTTGTCTCTGCGACTGTGAAATTTACTTGTATCACTTAAATTCCTTTAGGTATAATTGTGAGTGAGAGTAAGCTACTATATACTACATCGATTATGTCAATGTAGTCGTAAGATTGGTGACGGAAGAAATCGTCGACGGTCGACCGGCGAGCGGCGAGGCACCCGAGGCGGTGACCACTGACGTTGACGAATGACGAATTAATGATCAATTTACGATCATGCACTTGTCAATTTTCAGGGTTGCAGGACTTGCAGGTTGCAGGTGCAAAAATGTAGGATTGAAATTCCAAATCTCTTGCGTGAGATTGAAATTAACTGCACCTATATACTTAGTTTGATTATTAAGATGTTTTTAATTGTTTTTCAATAAAAATAATGTACATTTTTTAGCGAATCATTTACGAATAAAAAATACAGCAACAGCAGAAAAGCGTGATGTTTCTTGTAGTGCTAATGTGCTAATCTGTAGGTGGAAGCTACAACACTAAAGGTTATTGTACTTTTATTCACTGAAGCGAGGATATGAGTCACCGACGGTACCACCACTTTTACTATCATCCTACGTTTAATTATAAACATATATCACCGGCGGTTTTATTTCCCAGTGTAAAGGTAAAAAGTTCTTTTATAAGATATCTAATAATAATTAATATTAAACGAAATAAAAAGCAAACAAGTCTTTTAACCAAATATATTGAAAATCCCCATTTCTCTTTAAAATAGCCCAGCAGCACGGTAAAAAATGTTTCCCAAACAAAGCTTCTTCCTTCACCAATCGCTGACTCGTCCGTGCAGCTGATTAAAAAAGCAACTCACAATGCGCATCAGACAAAGTACACAAAGCGCACGAGCTTCGACGTACAGTTAGACATTATCCCTTTTCCGGCGGGCGAAAAAATCTCGCGAGGATTAATCCGTATAGTAGCCGGGTGACTTCCTTGCTCCCCTCCCGCTTTGGGCCTGGATAACAATGAGCACCGAGGCACGTGTGCAGGCAAGCGCGTCTCCCCCACGCATTCGACTCGCAGCACCTGCCGCGGCAACCGCGAGTTTCTGTTTTTCCGCCGATCGTCTGTTGTCATTTTCGTTTGGCGTTTCCCCCCCGTAAGCAGCCAGGGCGGGTCTCCTCCTCGAGAAAGCCGCTGAGATGCCACTGGCTTTGATATGCTCGAGAGTCGCTCCGCGATTTACAAGATGATCAACAGTGATATCAGCAGCGAACGAACGGTATGTTTTGGATTCTGACCTTTGTTTTTTGGAGAAAAATGCAGGAGTTTGTGTTGTGGATAAGTGTTGCCAAGTGGTGTCTGTAGCTTTATTCATGGAGTTAAAGCAATAACTGTGCCTGATGCGTGTATCCTTGCGGAAAATTATAGGATTGGGTCAGACACTTACGCAAATGCACGTAAATACTTTAGAAAAAAATGTATCTCGTATATCTTATATCTTTAGCAAAATCTGTAAGACGTTTTCTGGACAAGTATTGTGTAACGGAGTGACGTAAAAATGATTTGTGTTTTTGAACGTTTATTGTTAAAAGCGTAATTGGTCCGAAGAAACGGTATGTCTAATTAAATTTAAGGTAGTATGAGACAAAATTCGTTTCCTTTAGAATGTCCTGAAATTTTGCACACAGCTTCGTTTATGTACTTTACATGTGTGATTAAAATTTGAGAAGGATCGTCTGCACCGAATAAGAGATATCGAGTCTTAAATTTAACGTTTTTAACACATGAAGGATAGACAAAGACGCAGAAAAATGTATATTTCATCAAATTCCAAGAAAACTGTTCTTTGTGTCCTCTTCAAAAACTGATATATGAAAAAATAAGATTATTACGGTTAAAATAAGCGTAGATTTGTTTGAATCGTTTTTCATTGTTAAATAGAAGTTGTTAGAAGCTTGCTTATTTTGCATTTTGAGTGACTTGTTCGCTTAATTATTTGACTTTCACGTACTGTTTTCGCTACTTAATACAGTAATTTGTAGTATATTAGTTTATAACAATAAATAAATAAAAAATCAAAATGTTTAGAGTAAAGAATTTATTAATTTATTATTAAAAATTAATCAAGCGAACCGCTTGAAGCGATTGAAAAGCGGTTGAGAACCACTGGGGGCCCCATACTACCTTAAAACTGAAATAAACGTCTGATTAAACCGCTTTTAAATGAAATATTTCGAATATATGAGAATGAGATTGAAAAACTGATTTGTTTAGATTCGCAAGTGGCCGGCGCCGTACGCGATAGACAAAACGCCGTACCACGACCACGACTTCAGCGGGGTAGTGCGACGCGTCTGCGCAGCCCAGCCGCTGCTTCCGCGCATTTCCAAAGTCATCGTGCTGGGCGACGTCGCGGTCGGCAAGACTTCCCTGGTGAACCGGTAAGTAAGCTGTATTGTATGCACACGCGAGGAAGAGCCTTTTTACTTGCGGTCTGCGTACCTAATTTTAGAGAGCCTTTCAAAATCGAGCGCGGCAGGATGTTGAGAAAGGATTGTGTGCTGCTTTCCTCATCCGTGGATTTTCACCGTGAAATGTATTCGTGCGGCGTAGAAATGATTTTGGAGAATTTTCGTATCCTGCTTTGTACCGCTGCAAAAAATCGTTATTAACGACAAATTTTTGAAAAAAAAAAATAAAGATTTCAATTTAGAACTTAATTAGTAAGTTAAATGCTCATTTATATTTTAGGTTCTGTCACAAATCATTTGACAACAATTACAAAGCAACGATTGGCGTAGATTTCGAAGTCGAGAGGTTCGACATACTCGGAGTTCCTTTCAATCTACAAATGTACGTAAAACTAACGCTTTCGCTATAATTATTCTAATAAATTTTACAAAAGATAGATTGTACACTGCATTGGTCGCAGAAAGTAAACACATACGTTTGATCAAACAATTATTCAGATATTTTAATCAAAGTATAATTGGTTTCGTTCGCCTTTCATGAACTTCCATTAAATCGCTCGTCGATCATTGCCCTACAATTGTAATTAATGTCGCATTATTCTTTGTACAATTAGTTGGGACACAGCGGGGCAGGAGAGGTTTAAATGCATCGCTGCCTCTTACTACAGGGGAGCAAACGGTAATTACACGCAACAATTTTTGTATACAACTCTGATTGCATGAAAGACTTGTCGCTATTTTAATTTCAGACTTTCTTTGCCCTAATTATTTTCATGTAGTTTAATTGCAACGTTTCTACATTGTACCAAAGTATAAATACATTAACGAATACTTTCTAATTAGGACATCAATTACAGTTTTCGTAATTACAATTTATTATTCAAAGTTTACTTTTAGAGTAGCAGTTAACCTTTAGAGAACCGAGATAACGCTTCGAGGCGTCGTATAACTTTCATGTACACTAGGCAATCTTAAAATCATGTACAACTGTGTGTCATTTTTTAAGACTAAAAATTTTAAAATTTTGAAAATTTTAATATTAATCTATACCGTACCGGGCCGGAATAATTTGTTAGGGCGTCACGAGTTAACTTGTACACGCCGTCATTGCTTGATTCTTGACTAGTAAAATACTTCAAAATTCATTTCTTTAAAAATCACAAGCTTTTTTAATTTTTAAAGTCCCTGCATGCTCTCTCATAGTTAAACCTATACCGATTTTATGCTTGAAATTAGACAATGACGTTTAATGTCTATCATGAAAGTCTATTTATGAACTTCGTTTTTTACAGTGATAATGGTAGTCTTTGACTTGGGGAGCTTAATGTCATTACATCATTGTCAGCAATGGTTGACCGAAGCGAATCGCAGCAACACTGGACCATATCACATTTTTCTAGTTGGCACAAAAAGGGATTTATTGGTAAAGGATTTATTGGAAATTAAATTAATTAATTTGTTTAACAAATATTCTAAATAATATACCATTTATAAGCGATATATGCAAATGATTTTAAAAAATATCCATTATTAGAGTAAAGAAAGCGAAGAGCAGGAAGTAAGTAAAGAATTTATTTCTGCGCAGTCGAACCAGGTGTACGAGATCGTGGAGAAGAAGGCAGTGGAAATATCGCGGCGGATGAAGGCCGAGCTGTGGGCCATTTCCGCCAGAACCGGAGACGGGGTGTCGGAGCTCTTCGCACGAATCGCCGCGCTGGCCTTCAACGCGAGCGTCCTGCGCGAGGTTCAACACGCCCGCGTTGAGCCGATAGCCCTCGGCACCGACTTAATTAGTACGTGCTTTTTCGCTTTTACTCCTCTATCTTCCTTCCTCTTTCTTTTCCGTTCTGCGTGTCGCCTGCTCGAGCTCCTGGATCGCAATGCAACTAAACTGAAAAGAAACTTGGTGAACGGTGCTTTGAATCGTGCACTTCTTTGCCTATTGTGTTACGACGTTTTGTGAATTTTTCTACCTGAACGACGTCACGCGCGTACACGTATTAACTTTTTGAAGAGATTAAGCATCTGCATGGCGTAAAAAAGAGCAAGAACCAATATTTTTGTCTTACGTACACTGAAAAAAATTATTATCGAAAAAATGCTAAAAATGTATATTTTATTAATTTCACGAACATTCCAGTGGATTGATCGAAAATTCAATTGGAGTTTAGAATAATTTTTATATTCAGAATTTAACAATTTTCTATTTTTAGGACTAAACCGAGAGACAAAGAAAGTGAGGATGAAAGAACGAAGAATACCGAAATGCTCCAGTTGTCAAAGTCAAGCCTGATTTAAGAATTTATTGCATAGTGCAATTGCAGTTAATAATAACAACGAAGGTTGCATGGATCAGAAAGTTAAGAAAGAATCGAATTCACATTTATTATAAAAATTATGATATTTTAATAGAAAAGAATTGAAACCAGAATGTAAACAAGATAAGTGCTTTTTATACGACGTATTATTTCATTTAATAATGTGTAAAAAATATTATAATAAGAATAACAATTCCGCAGAATTGTGAGAACAAGCTACTATATTTTTGACATTACTTTTTTATTACTTATAAGAAATTATTTTATATAGTCATAACATTGAATTCGAAATATAAGTTTTTTAATAATGATAATAGATCTATTTTAATTTATAATTACTTCCTTGTATAATATTAAGGAACTTCTGAAAATCGTTCTCCAAATCGACACAATTTCAACTCGAGCGCGGGAACTTGACTGCTTTTGAATCGATAGTCTCGACTTCGAGACTATCGCGCTGCGTCCTCCGACCTTCACGCCTCCGCCCCATGCTCCACCCCCACCCCAAACGAGAGCGCAATTGTCGTTCGCGCACTTGAAACTTCTCGTTAGAGAGAGCAGTGTATAGCTAAATTCACAGCATCTTCCAATCGATCCGCTACAGTTTTGTCGGTTTATGAATTGCCAAATCTCGCCAAAAATAAATTAAATAAATGTAGTCATAAGAGCGATTAACGTTATTGTTGCATGAAATTATTTTATAACTTTTGACTTAAGCTAACAGAACAAGAAAATGTAATTCCAACTAAAAATTTATTGCATTTATAATAAATCATTATGCTATAATGAACAGCATCTCCAAATATACCGAGAGGAAAGAATTTTCAAAGATAAAAAGAGTCCGCGTACATCGAGCCATTGATAGCGTGAACATAACCGCTAAGTGCTTAAGTTTACTATGTGAATTTGGTCACTGGTCACGGGGTACGCGTTCTCTTCCGTGTACCCTGAACTTCGCCGTAGAGTACGCCAAAAGTATTTTGTCCAACAATGGTATATAAACATTACCCACACAGAGTCGTGACACGTACAATGGGAGATCAGCACGGCTGATTTTATCTCGATCGTCGGGCCGCCCCGCAGTAGTTAGTCGGGACGGTAGCTCCAAGGAGATGGCCACCTGTCAAATCTAGAAATGTAGTGCGCACAAAAAAGTAGTTTTCCGCCTTTCTCTCACAAATTCATGCGTAGTTTTTGTAGTCCCACTGCACCAGCGAGGACAATGAACGCACAGTTTCTCATCGAGGTAAATATCTACCACTCTACCTCTTTTTCTTTTGTTATCTTGCATATTATAAACAATTGTCGCGTGGATTCGATCCTCTCGAATATCGTCCTGCGCGCTTTGTTTTGGGTGGGCGGCGCTTACGTGTGATGGGCTGATGGGAGTTCGACGCTCTCTCGGAGAAATTCATGGGATGAATGTGAATGTCCGTGCGGTTGATTTGTGTTGCGGTCGATGACTGTTCGAGGGGGTGGTCTGCCGCAGATTCTCGAAGAAGCGCGGCCTTTTTTTTTATTCATTTTTCCAGGATGTTTTTTATTATCGATTCTCATTCGCCTTCCGACGTGATATATATCTGGTTTTTAATCTCTTTATTTTTTCATAAACATTTTAATCTAGTTAAATTCGCACGAATATGACATAAGCGATTAGAATTTTGAGATATTTTGATGTTTAAGAATTTCAAAATAGATATGCTTATTTTCAAAATTAAAAAACAATTTTTTAAGATTTGTTACATAAATAATAGGAATTTGTTTTTTTGACATATACCAGTTTGAAATGTAAAGTACGACTTGAAAAAGTACGCAAATGTTCAAATGTGAAGTAGGTTAAAACTTTTTTAAGTTAACAATTTTTTGCTTATCTCAGAAGAAGGTAGTGGAATTGATGAAATTCAAAATGTAATTTAAAAGTAAAAATTAAAAGGGAAAAATTACTGAAGAGTGTTTTTAACCTTGAAAATAAGTATAGATATCTTAAAAATCCTGATACGATGAAGCAAAACTAAGGTCAGATTCCTGTTCCTGTGTGAATATTAGATGAAAATACAAACTGATACAGGCCACTTTTTGCTTAACAATCGAGCGACACTGAAAGCAGCTTCCGAATCCAAATTTAAACGCCTCCAATCGATGAGTCTTTTTACCCTGGTCCCACGCTTTAACGCACTTATGAACGAACGTAAAATTAGATCGCTCGCGGCTCGAGCTTTGTTTGTCTCTAAAAATAATCCGCCGGGACTTGCTTATGAATTTCTCGCCGGCAAGGAAACGCCAGCAGGTGCAAATCGCCGCGTGCAATAAAGTGAAAAAGCGCTTGATCAATAAGCAAACGAAGCGTCACGTTCGAGATATATATAAAAGTCGCGCGTGCACGCGTGATTACGAGGCAGGTTCAGGGTCGGCCGCGGCATTTTCACTCCGGACGATTCAATTTCACAGATTGAATCAGGCCGCCGTCATTGGACCTTTCACTCGTCTGAATGCCCGGAGCGATTTACCGCTATTACAACGAATTAGCGTGCTTGTGCATAAGTGGCCATTAGACTCGTTGCGCGAATTCTTCGAGAAATTGGAGGCTGAGTTACTCGTGATTGGCTGTGCGCGCCTCGGCGCGCGCGGTAACGCGAGGTGAGATTGACGCGCTTCGAATTGCGAACGGAGCTAATTTCGATTTCGCGGGTACGGCTCGATCGACCTTTGCGTGGATTAATTGGCATGCTCCATTTCTTTAAGTAGTCGGACTTTCAACAGATATAATACAATTAGACGAAAATTAATCTGCAGATAAATAACGAGATGATAACGGGCTTTCAAGAATTTACTATCTTTCGAGAATACTGAACCGGTACGATCGAGTATTCTTGAAATTCAATAATAATTTCTTATTTCATTAAGCGTAAACCATGAAACTTGTTAACAAAGTTAGCTTAAGTAACTGTTTCCTTTGAAAGTTTTTATTAATTTATCCTCGGGATTTGTAGTTTCAATGCTCTTATAATTTCATTTTTGTTTTAACAAATTAGTTACCGAAAATGATCAAAGTTGTGCTCGAAATTACAAAATCCTTTTAATCTCGTTTTTGATTACAAAAATAACATGATTCGATTAAGTGAATGTATAAAAAGCGAGCTTCCTGGTGTAGGTATAATATAGCTCATTTCCGCAACCAAGAGAGCAATTACATTACGTTCGAGCTTTTATCCTGATAATAAAATTACTAAAATTGACGACAAAAATATAACAAAAATTCAAGGAAATTCAAATCCCGCCTTGCTATCAGTGACCTAATAACGTATCTAATTTGAATTCATTGAATACGTTTATTCGGAGCATGCAATCCAGACCTTGTCAGCGACAGGTCCGCACAACCAACTACTCGAGGTATACAAGTTATGTACTTGCAATAGAAGACTATTGAAGGTTCAGCGCAATTCAGGATAATCAAAATAATTGAATTCTATTTAGTCCTTAGTATAGAAAAATGATGAAATCAACGCTTCAAACATTTCAAATACTACATAGAATGTACTAATATTCGATTGCAACTATGACTTTGGTGACCGAGGATTATATTGATTTCCTACTTGCTAGCTTATCGGAAAAAGAATTTAAATTTTCTATCCTTTCGCATCAAAGAGAATTATATTCCAATCGATCTTCTATTATATGCATAATACATATAAGGCTTATCGATATTTTTGGATCAATGTCACTCCGATGAACTGTCATCAATCAAAAACGTTTTCTTTTGTAGCGATAGACAATGCCTTTTCATTTTAAAACTTTTTGAGTCGAGAATTTCAAGTTCAATTCGCGTCTAAAATAAAGCCTTTGCTGCTTTTTCGAATTTTAAATATAGCTGACATGAACCTTTTTAATTTTGCTTTTTCTTAAATCACTGAGTGGAAAACATTTACAAAGAGTTTTAATTTAAAATTTTTTTAAATTTTACTTTACTGAAAATTGTAAATTGCCGGCAATAAAATTGAATGGATCTCGAAAATTGTATTAAAATGTGAATAATGCAACTTTTCCTTAGAAAATATGTTAAAGCAACAATTTGAGCGCCTCTGTTTTATTCTTTAATGCTGAAAAGAATTAATTTAAATTCAAATTTCTGCTTTTTTGTTTATGATTTCATTAGCTTCCTCATTTGCACATTAATTAGAGCTTTCGCGAAAATCTTTCAAAAATCCTTTCAAATGCGAGTTCTTTTGCCGGTCTGACTCAGATGATCAAGTAATGACAATTTTCACACTGACTTTTCTAATTATTCATCAAAAAATGAATTTTTTCTTCAATTTCCTTGGACCGTAAATGTAATGTAAGAGTAGGCAAGCGTGTTCATCTTATAATAAGCAGGAAAAAATCAGATAAAAATATCCGGTATTTTTAGCCCACCCCTCTTCAAGCGAAACAGAAAATACCGCTGATAAACAAAGCCATAAACCCTCAATAATTTTCGATTGAACGCTTCAAAGGCAGCGAAAGCCCGAAAGTCCTCGGTCAAAATCCATCATAGTTCAAGGACTTGTTTCCCGAAAATGATGAAAAGCCCGAAGACTTTATTCGCAGTTGTTATTAATGGGCAAGTGATCAAAGCACGAAACATCAATCCGTCCTTTAAATTGGGAAGCTCTGTTATGCGTGACCAAAGTAATCTCAGCTCCTTCTCTCGATATGCGTACGGCTTTGTGCACGCAGACGTACTGTGGCGAGTAAAAGCTCGGGAACTGGGAAGCTTCGATCGGTCCCCTCCCCCGGGCGACTCTCTTGCGCTTCCTGCTGCCTGGCGGCGTGCATTGTACGCTTTCAATGTCAAGGAATCGCGAGTAGGTGTGCTCTTGCTGAATATTCGACACATCTCGCGGGTAATAGAGTTTGCCCAGCTCTTTTCTTGGCCCTTTTGTGCCTGGGACACATCGATTAATTCGCTTGCTTTGATTGCGTTATGTCAGAGCAGCCCTGGAAGCTTCACCGGGTACATGGAAATTGAATTTTAAACCGACGAAGCTCGTGGTGCTCTAATGTAATAAAGTTACGCCGGAAAGAATTGAGTGAAGATGCAACTCTATTTCGAAGAATGATTTATTCGATAGCTGCAGAAGCAATGAAACCGCAACTGAAGTATCAAATAATTCCAGACTCGATGAGATCATATCTGCATTTCTATTATGTAGATTGATTATATAGTAATTAATCGTCGTTCTCGATAAGGCGGTTGCCACTTATAATGCATAGTACACTCGTTGTAGCTTTATTACACTTTTATTAAGTGCAAACGACTTATCGCACCGATTGAGTTAATAAAGGCGAGATTGGCAAATGACGCCATTTAAAACAAGAAACTACAATTCAATAATTTTATTTTATTCTATGAAATCTATCCATTTTCGGATGTAATAAAATACAATACACGTTTTATTTGCATCAGCATTACGTATTCAAGTTCACGGAATACATAATATATATATGCTGAAAGTAAAATTAAGTTTAAATTTGCAATTATTTTAATATTAGGTTAATTGAAACGCTCCAATTTCTGGAAAATCTCTGACCTGTGTGAGAGTTATGTATTCAATGGCTATTCTATTCAGTGTAAATTCAACTACAATGATAGAATCATCGCAGCTATAATAAAAGTCAAAATTAGCATCCGAGTTTCAGTGCCAGTCGATGCACGTCCGCAACTAATAACAAGAATTTATTGACGCGAAATAAAGAAATAACAGGGAGCTGATACTTCGACTCATAAGCAGATGAGCACGTACGAGAAGATTGAAATTAAGCTTCGGAGTTGCTTCCTGCACTCTCGTTTTGCATCGCAAGCTGAACTTTATTTTAGAGCTGCACCTCTGCTCTATTCCATTTAGTTTTTCATTATTTTAGCGTTGGCAAACTTTCTAGAAAAACGATATAAAAAAGTACAGCAACAGCAAAGTAAATGTTTCATTTAATCTACCGCAGTTTGCCCGGCTCCCACGTCTTTTTTACTTGTTCACTCAACATCGAGTGGCTAAACCTCAGGTAGTGCTCTAAATATTCTCGACGGCATTCCGTCTCGTAATTGACGATGCACATTGTCCTTAGCACCTTAATTGGTGGCGTCTCTCGTGCTGAAACCGCGATCGCGAGCCGGCGGCTGGTTGGCGATAAAGAGCGCGAGTCGGATTATTGGCCGCGCGAGACGTAAGCCCGAGGTTAGATCGACGTCGGCGCGTTACGTAAGCGTCGATGCAGCGCCGTCGTTGGGATTATTTTTTTTTTTTTCTCGAGAGTATAGGACCTTCGTCCCGTGCACGCGACAGGACAGGACGGTGGAGCGCGCGCAACGAACTCCCAAGTAGTCGGCCCGAAATTCTCAGGCCGGCGCGAGCTGCCGCCAGTCGCGCGCTGCCTGTCGTACGGGACGGGATGTAGCGCTCTCGGCGTAGCGATCTTGCTTTCGGTAGACGCGCGCCGCAAGCTTCTAAAAGCTTTTCTCTTCATCGGGCTTTTCTCTGCTTTCGAGAGGCCGGCCTTCCGACGGGGGAGCTGCTTTTGCTCGCCGGGGGAATATTATTAGGTAGGAACGTTCATTACGATAGAAATAAGCTCTTGCTCTTGTCTTGCTGTTGGTTCGATGTTTTGCGCGGATGATAGGCACTTTGCTAGTCGTGACGACGATTATTGTCAGACTGACGGGCACGAGTCCAGTTTTTTGTTTGCCTTACTTGCCGAGCCGAGTATGGAAATCATATTTTATATTATGCTGCTTGCGAAAACGGGAATTTTATTTAGGAAACTGCGTAATAGAGTTGCGTGGCACATTTTGGTGAAAGGGCCTCCTTCGAAATAGACGCGCGGTTTCTTTTTTTTTTTTCTTTTTTATAGTGGATTTGAGGAAGCACGTTGAAATTTTGTTAGAAGCTCTATAGAAGTTTAATTTTGAACTGAACATTTCAATGCTCAATTCAAATTACCGTCACAACTGATCATCGTTATCAATTGAATAAAAATCATTTCGATTTATCTAACCGATTAAAAGTTACTCGTAATTTACTCAGAGCATATATTTAAATGAGAAATTACATTTTACTTTTCCTAATTATTTACAGACAGTTACCTGTTTTATTGATTTAATGTTTTTTCAACTTAAAAATTATACTGTCTAATGAAAAAGAAAGAATTTGGTGTTTCTTAAAATAAACTCACAAAGTCTAATGTATCCCATCAAATTTAAATCAATTGCGCTCTCCAATCGTAAAGTGAATAATAGGAAAACTAACGGGTCAGAATTCATGTTAAAATTATCCTATTCTATTGCTTTTTTTTGCTTTGTCCGTTCAATTGCTTTGATTCTCCTTTGAATAAACATGCAATAGGTGCAAGAAATTTCGTCAAAGTTATACGTATCGCGAAATTTACATTTTTCAGATATTTTTAGACATTTATTCGCTTATCCCTTTTATCTCGAAATTATTTATGTTTTGAATAGTTACGCGTAAAATGTTACTTTTATTCTTCATAATGGTTCAGTCGTGAATCCGTTAAATCACGTTATAAAATGTATAAAATTATCAAGAAAGAATTGACAATCTCTCTTCGGTGAATTTGGTAATTAAAAATAATTTAACTTGATTAATCAACGGTTCGTGCATTTCCAATAAATAAAATAATTATAAGTACATTTATATTTAACTGTTTTTTATATACACCTCATTATATACTCCTCTATAAAGTTTCACATATTCAATCTATAATATTTATTTCTGAAGTATTCTTTATTCATTTTTTTTAATTACTTTCATATTTATAGCTGAAAGCTTCATACTTTAATGAATATAAATAAGTTATAATAAATCAATAAATTATCTTTATAAATTTAATACAAATTTCTTTATAGTAAAGTTTTTGGTTTCATATTAATCATAAATTCGGAGGCCCTGGTTCAAGTCCCGGAATTGTCACGTTTTTTTCATAGTTATCAGAAAAATTGTTATACTTATAATTACGTCATTAATAACCTTCTTATCATATCAGTTATATAAAATTTTTATGAAAAATTTATTTATAGTTCGAATCATTTTCCATACACTATTCTTTGTCGAAATATATGAAAAAAAAAAATGTTAAATTTTAGTAAATATTAGAATGATTTTCAAAGCACATAATAATGTACAACGTTGTTCATGTAAATATTTTCTTCACACAGGCTATTTAACATTTCGCACTAAATCAAAAAATCTGTATCATCTGCAATACAAAGCAAATGTTCTCTTATACTGCTGGCGGTGACTTAAGTGATAATTATTTTAAAGAATGGATGGGTCATACCGGCGTCAATTCGGTGTAGCCGTCAAAAAAATCCTTCAAATGCATCGATTCAAAGAGTAAGCACACATTCATTCATCTCTTTTATTAATATCAGTATTCTTAATATCATTATCATTATCATTAATTAAGTACATAACAATCATTATTGATTTTATCATAAACTTTATTGCTATTTTTATTTTTTTGTAAACTTTTATTTCCTCTTCTTTAATGCATAAAAATTAACGCCACTTTTTCAGTGCATGCTGCACTTTCTCAGAAATATAAATTTTATCACTACTGCAATGGCATGTACTATTAAACGTATTTTTTAGTCGACTAGTTCATTACTTTACATATCGTATTCTTTCGTAGATAATTATATTTCAAAAGGTTAAGTAGCTTGTGGATTTTATCATGTAATGCAGCTTTCAACTAAGTCATTGGTAAGAGAACTGAAGTGGACACGTGTTTAGTATTTGCAAAAAAAAATTGAGCAACATCTTATCCGCACTAGATATAACATTGGCGCACGAAAAATAATGTAACTGTGTGATAGACTAAACTACTATGACCGTATATATATTTTGATGAGCTTAACAAGAATATGATCTCAGTTTTAGTTCATTCCAGCGGGATTTTGCAATATCTTGATATTTAAGAATTTTAATATATTATTATTTTTAAAATCAAAATATTTAAATTATTTTCAAGATCAAAAAACTTTCTATTGATGGTTTAGTTTGGACCATGACATTGTATATATAGCACTTGCCGTGACCTTTAAATTACCTTTTGAGTTTCATCAATACATTTATTTTCTTCCGAGATAATTTAATATTAAATTAAAATACTTGTTAACTCTCTTTACTTTCGGAGACTTCCGTAGTTTTAACACTCATATTTTACAATTTAAACAAGTATTATACCTCAAAAAAAATCGTGTTAGGCAATATTTAAAGGAGATCATATTCGTGTTGAGCAGATCAAAATACATACGGCTATATTAGTTTAATCTGTCGCGCAGACATCTTTTTTTTGTGTCCCGTGTAATCTTTTACGAATCATGCATGACTTAACACTGAAATTTCACGATAAACTCGTAGTTTTTTTTTCGATCCAATTAAAGACGCACGGCATTTCTTAGAGCGCATCACTAAAACTGCGAGTGACGCTCGAAAAAGCAATTTATATATGTAGACTTTTGCTTTTAGGTGTGCTAAGACTAGCATTGAATAACTTTCTTTGTATAAGTAGTAAGCTCTTTTAAGCTGCTTGAACCCTATTTATTATATAATGATCCTTATTTCAAACGTAATGGCGATCGATTGGTTTAAAGCTATTTTTAACTTAATCCTTTTAAAGAATTTAATTATTAATCTATTAATTTATTAATCTAAAATTTTCATTAACGGCGTAATCATGGTTTCCGCGTTGATGGTTTAGATGCTCTAATTTCATCAATGTAATTATAATTATCGCGTATTGTCACATCGGATTTGAATACAAGCGCAATTTCAGACGCTCGACGAAAATTGAGGGTTCGTTAGTGTAATACAACATTAAAATGAAGCTGAATGACCACAATTACGACAATCCACTCGTGCATTTGTCATAGAGATAACTCGCACATATTATATGATTCAATCACAATAACGAATTTACAATATTAGATTACGAAGATAAATCAATGTTAACGCTAATGTATCAAGTTGCTGAAACGAAAGTTAAAATAACATTTTCGCTTTTGAATTTTTACGTATTTTAAGATTTTGGATAAAACTTTTTAATTCCAAAGTATTTTAGTAGCCTGTACATCATTATTCCCTGATATTTGAAATGACTATTTTCGCATTTTTCTAAGGTGTTTGTCTTGCTGAATAAATTAACAATCTGAAAGATTGCAGATAAGATTTTAGTAGAATAACCAAAGTCACGGGGGTGAACGAAAGCGAAAGCTCCTCTGAGACAGGTTTGATCGGTTCGCAGAGTGAAATGGATGAATCAGCAGGCGTGCAAGCACGAGGCGTACGTGCCGACGTTCGTCGAGCACATAGCCAACGTGATAACCCACGGCGTGTGGATAGTGCCGGCACTCCTGGGCGCCCTCGAGCTCGTCGAGAGGGCCTCCACCTGGCCGAAGCTCCTCTCCGCGTTCATCTACGGCACCTCGCTGCTGCTGCTCTTCACCGTATCCACCGTTTTCCACAGCATCCACTACTGCTTTCACAACGGGTATGTTTGCTCCCACTCGAGGAGAGTGCTGCTTATGATTTAGCGCTGTGTTTTTTAACGGGGAAGTTACTCATTTTCGAGCTCTTTGTATACATGTGGACTTTTAATGCGTTCTCGTTAATTAAGGCTAGGTGGGTAAAAAAACTTCTGTCTTTATAAATTCTTACGTTACATTTTAACTGCGAGTTTTTTTTAATTCCAAAAAAATTGAATTAAACTATGGCATCTCATTTTCTTCATATTCTTCTAAATATACATAAAAAATAATAAGACTCGTCACTTACGCTCGTTATAAAAATATTTTTTATTTAACGTTAACTCACTTTCGAACAATGACACAGCAAGCAAAAGATAAAATTGTTATCAAGTGGCCTTATTAGAAAGTTCCTATTACTCAATGTTATATTCATTTTAAAAAGCCTCGATTTTAACATAAAACTAACTAATTTCTTGTCGCGGACCAGATTCATTAGTTAAAATTAATTCTAAATTTAATATCTAGTTTGCCCATATTTTTCGGATAGAATATGTAGTGCGGCCTTATCACGAAACAGTAAACGCATTGTTGCCAGTCCGTGATAATTGGGTTGACAAGCGCTAATCCATGCCGGGAGGATTACGTGATTTTTTTCTCAAAATAATTTGACTGTCAAATCAAAGTGCGATTTAAGCTCGGCCTTCGTCGATACGCGCAATTTGATAATGCATTAATTATTATTCATACTAAATCATTGATTGATGACGTTACACATTATTTTCTTCTCCCAAAGAAAGAATAAACTAGCTGCGCCTAGCAATTTCTCGTGCCAAAAGCACATTCTCGAGGAAATCTTGATAATCTGCTTCAGGCGGCTGGTTAACCTGAAGGACGTGCTGCACCGATGCGACCGCGCGATGATCTACGTGTTTATAGCGGCCACCTACTTTCCCTGGCTGAACCACGAGCCCTTCCAAGGTGACGTGCTACTGCCGACAATGCGCATCTTGGTTTGGATCATGGCCGGCGTCGGCATCCTCTATCAGCAGATCTTCCACGAGAGGTACAAGTGGCTCGAGACCACTTTCTATGTGATAATGGGGATCGGACCGAGCGTCGCCATCGTTGGTATTGTGAGTATATATATGCTTTAACGTCTTTTTTTTTTCATTATTTTAAAATCGTTGCTTCGAGAACGTTGAATTTTTAGCGCGGATTTACTGAAATTTTTAATTTCATTAAACGCGAATACCGTCGTGTGAAGCAAAGAAAATTATTCTTCAATTCCAGAGGTCTTTTTCACAATATTTGCACGCCACTAACAGGGAAATGACGAAACGTTTGCATTGCAGAACGAGTACAACGACATCCCGGAGCTGAAGCTGGGCGGGCTGGCCTACCTGCTGGGCATCGTGTTCTTCAAGGCGGACGGTCGGATCCCGTGTGCCCACGCCATCTGGCACCTGTTCGTCGTAATCGGGGCGGGTTTCCACTACCACGCGATACTGCAGCACCTCTACCCGGAGGCTGGAATGCCCGTCGTCGGATCCAGCGAAAAGCTCTACGCCCTGCTCGACAAGCATCCCGGCGAGGCCCACTCCGAATTCTAGACTAACTATTAGCTCCTACCGTAATGATGCCAAAGCCTGCAAAGCGCTCGCGGTCTCGAGATTCACGGCGAAACTAAGCAGGAATTTCGTGCGGGAGAAGCCACCTGATTCAAGTTCGCTAAGCGATGCAGCTAATACTGCAGGCTAGGAAAACTAAAAGATTGCCTTATAGGACATTTCAAAATAATGTTACAATATAGGTATATCTGTATCCATTATGTGCTTTAGGTTTAAAATTCTAGTCTCTTAGTTCAGAAATTAATTCGCGAGAACATTTACTGGCAGTTTTTTTTAAATATAATTGCAGAAGATCTTTTCACAATTTTTTTTCTACCAGAGTTGCGTGCCATAGGTTTATCGTTTTAGCAAATTGCAACACAGATATTTTGCGCGTCTTTAATTGCATTATCGCAGTTTTAATTTGCCCCCTTCTATCGCTACGGAAGTTTAAAAGTCTGAGATAAGATAGAAAGAATAAGTCTGATATAGTTTCTTGCTAAATATGTTATCAAAAGACAATATGTATTAGTGCAAATTTAGACATTTCTGTCGTGTAGAAAATTTAGAAACACCCGTAATTGTTCTGCTTTTTAAGCGCCGTTCGTTTTGAATTTCGAGACCGCCCAAAGCAGCCCCCTTAAATCGATATTCCGCAAGAATTATAGTCCGCTTTCGAGGGTCGAACAAGTCACTACTTTTATACCGAGATCAGCCCTCGCGAAGGCAATACAAAAGCCAACGTCATTCGAGCATTTCAGCGAATTGAACGGGAAATGAGACGTTTCTTTCGTTCTGCTATAATAGTGTTTGCATTGGAACACTGATCCCGGATAAATGGAAATAGTAGTAAAAAATATCCGAGAAATCGGAGAGTTATTGCGAAACGAAACTGCACGACCAAGCAGTTTATAACGTGTAAAGTAGATTTGCATTGCATTGATACTTTCATTAACCAAATTAAAAGGTACAAACGTAGGTTAAGAGGTTCAAATGAGGATTAAAAAGTTAAATATTCTGTATATAAATTCTTATCATTTTTTCTATGAAGTATTCCAAATTTTTAATTCAACATAGATATTTAATTGTGACATTATCGATTTGTACTGGCTATTAATTTTGCCTTTTGTACCTTAAAAAGCTTAAATTTTCCATAAATACAAATACATCAGTTTTTTTCAAATTCTTTAGCAAACTAAATGCAGACATTAAATATCAATTACGAGTATCATTACGAGTGTCCTTCTAAATTAGACAACAATGCGAAATATTCACACAAAGATCAAATTACTATTGATATTATTATACTATAGCTAACTTATTAAATTTGAGTTTTCTTTAAGAAAATTTAAATCATCCGTCAGTTCTATACAAATGATAGCAAATTTTTAGAAAAATATTGAAATGGTTTGCAACGTACTATTTTACTTTACATTAAATAAAATAACAGTGCAATAACATGGCAAACTAAGTTAGCAAATTTAGGTAAATAAATTTTTTTTACAAACGCGCAATAATAGTTTTGTATGATTTTTACACTAAAAATTCGTATAGCTATTGATGAAATCCAAATAAAGTCTTTATATTTATTATGTCATGAAGAAGTTAAAATATAAGTGAAATACGAAACAGAAAACTACAAAAATTTATAAAATAAACTAGAAAATACTCTATTCTGAGTATAATTAAAAACACATTCTTTAATTAATAATAAAAATTAGACAATAATTTTAATTATCGCTTGCGTTCTCCATTTAATTTTTAATGCAAGTAAGAATAATTTTTTGAGGCATGGTATAGGTAATTTGTTATTATTCATGAATAGGTAACAATTAAAATTTTCTATGTGTTATGTTTAATCACAATTCTAACACTCGTTATACAGTTAATGTAATTTAAATTTATTTTATTTTACTACTCAATAATAAATAAGTAATACCTATTTGAAATTAATGACGATAAAACAGTTTCAATTTTAAGTTCGAAATCAAATATTTATCTCAGATTTATTTCATTTTTAGATAATTTTTATATTTTATTATTAAATAAATGTATTTTTTTTTTCAAAATAATACGATTTTTAATTAATATAATATTAACTTGATAATATTTTTTAAAAAGAAAATTTAAGAAAAATCATCATAATAATAAAAATAATGTAAATTATAATTTTAAAGTATATATTTATCCATGACGCTATTCCTTATAATCAGCATTTATTTTATCCCTCATGACAAAATTGGAAAAAATTCATTTTATTACTTTAAAATTATCAAGTAACATGTAATTAATACAAAATAGTTATTTTAGATGCAATTTAAAATGTATAGGTTTAATTTTAAAAGTATTTTTTTTGTGCGATATACAAGGGATAATGAATAAATAAATTATTGTCTACAATTATTTTTCATTTTCTCACGGTTAGAATAAAACGATATGTAGTTAGAAGAAAATGTGGCAATGATTTGCATGAATACTGGAAATTAATGTTCATGCATTCAATCGTCTTACAAGACGGTATCAAGTCCTTCTCGGGACATTTATTGTATAACAATATTGTTTTTTTACGAAATTGCATCAAAGTAAAATTCCTTATTAAAAGTTTATTAAAAAGAAAATTTTAAAGTAATGTTTATTTGTACAATGCAAAAAGAATTTTGATATTTGAGAAAGTTACAGTAGTTTAATAAATTTAAGTCTGAATCTTAAGGCAGATATATATGTTTTATCAAATTTCGGACCACCGATTTTTCAGTCAAAAAAATTTTACAAGGGAAGCTAGTCTCATATTAGAATAATTATTTTTAATGAAACTTGTGATACAATAGTTAAATTAGCATATTTTTACTTTCCATTTTTTCTTTATTATGTATTACGTTTAGTATTGTAGAAATTAAAAACGACATTCAATCAATTATAATTATATTTTTTGACCGAAGTATGTGAAAAAAAATAAACTTATTGGTAAGAACTTCGTTTGTATGTTTTTATTAATACCTAAGTTAATTTATTATATAGAATAATTCAATATTACATTTTAATACAGGCGTATGTACAGACTTGCAAAAGTTAGTATTTTCATGTATGATAATTATTCCAATAAAGTTTTATTGTATTTACATATACATGCAGATAAAATTTATAAATAATTGTACATGTACATTTGCGAAGCTTTTTATGTTTCTATGAAGTTACAGTCTTTTCAACAAACAATGCATCATTTTTATTGCTTTCAGATTCGGAAAATATTGAATACTTTATGGTATAAACAATCATATAAAAATTGTTAATCGCATATATAATGGTGTATATAGTTTATATTATATTTAAAATATATATTACGTACAAGGTATTATACTTCTAGAGAAGAGATTAAAGTCACATTAGGTCTTTGAATTTTGAAATTTTGCAATCCTTCTTTTGTAACAGAAGTACCTGTTACATCAAGATATTGAAGTTTTGGAGCATTCACAATGAAATGATAAAGTGTTTGGTTGGTTACTCCTGTATAGTTTCTAAAACGAATAATAAATATTATTTAATTTTTTAATTGAATTAATATAAATAGTTAATATTTTTTTTAATTTATATTACCTAACGACTAATTTTTTTAAATTTGGATTAGTAGAAAGACGCGCTCTTCCATGGATAAGTTGTACTTGATCTCGTGTTAAAATTATTTCTTGATTATTTTCAGTACTACTCAAGCCTAAACTACATATAGATCTATCGGAAACTTGAGATCTATCTGCATTATTTACAAGATTTACAATCAAGTGGTTTAAATCATCTTCGTTCACAAGCTGAAAACAAAATTATTCAATTTTAAATTTATTAAAATTTCATAATTGTAAATTAATGTTAAAAGTTTCAAACAAACCTCTACAGCTACATGATTATCTTGATAAACCACTTCTGGCTCTCCTTGTATTCGAACAAAAAGCACTTCTCGGTTTTGAGGATGATCTTCTGTTTCATATTGCACTGTTTCAGAACTAGGGCACTCTAAGTATATTTCGGTCAATGTTGATGTATGGCTAAAACTACTGACTACACTGTCCCCTACAAAAGTATCTCGTAAGTCTAATACCTAAAAAATTAAAATGAAAATTTGGTTTTAAATATATTTAATATTCTTTAATAATAAAACTAGTAAAATTCTTATTACCTCTAACGATTTTAAACCGTATCTACAAGCAAGACTTGGGTATGCTATATCTTCACTTAACCCGTAACAAGAATCTAGTCTTACCTCCTTTAGGCGAGGCACTTTACTAATTGCCATAAATGAATGTGAATTGAGCCATTTACAATTTGTAAGAATCAGGCACTGAAACAATTAAATAAATAGCTAATTAATGAAAATTTATAATAATTTGACTCTCAAAAAAAGTTTGCTGAAAGGACCCAAAAACAAATCACTGTATTTATGATGGTTTATATTTTTAAATTAATTTTAAAGGATAATAATAATTGTATGTATAACAGTTAAAATATTACCGTTAAATTAGGCATATGCATATCTATTTTGCAGAGATATGATGTTAAAAGGTTAACCTGCCTGCGGTCTCCTTTGAACATTTGACATCCTTTTAATGATAATTTTGAAAGTGTTTTAGGAAAATGTGTTATTTTTATCTAGAACAAAGAATTGTAACAAATTATTATGATTGATAATGAATAAAATTTATCAGTTTTCTTAAAAGATATAAATATAATATAAATGTAATTACTTTGCTATATGGAATACTGAAATATTCAAGAAGAAAATCTTCTAGTTGAGTGCATTTTGAACCGATTATA
The DNA here is from genome assembly GCA_900474385.1 of Ormyrus pomaceus. NCBI lineage: Eukaryota > Metazoa > Arthropoda > Insecta > Hymenoptera > Ormyridae > Ormyrus > Ormyrus pomaceus. The sequence continues at coordinate 71,194 of UCOM01000470.1, forward strand.
CTTAAAAAATCAGCTTGAAGTATTTCTGGAATATCAGATTTTGATTTATATCCATTAAAAGCTAATAACTTTGTTACAGGTTGCATAAATTGTATATATTTTTCTAAATCCTTAATCGGCAGCCATTTCGCTCGTAAATCTAAGTGTTTCCACAAAGTTCTGTCATAGCACAATTCACTCAATCTAGAGCAGCTTCTGTGGAATGCATATAATACAAGCTTTTATTTAATATTATATAATGTATTAAATATTTAATTTTTTATTTTATATCAACAAATACTTACAAATGCAATGACATCAAATCAAAACTAGAAAGATTTTTGAAAATATGTAATAAAACATCATCTGACAAGTCCAGCAAGCTTCGATTACTTGGTTTTTCTTTGAGCAGTAGTTTTACACGTTTTGGAGTGGAATGTAAAATTTCCGTATCGTAGCTGGGCTCTGGAGACTGTGAGCAACTGCGTTTCATATTGAATTGGAGCGTTTTTCACCGATAATTTTGAATAAAGGCTCCGAAGGGAAGGGTACGAAAAATATAAAACGTCTTCTTTATAAACAATCGCATTTGTTTAAATGGTGTAACCTCAATAAGAAACGTTTTTGATGCTTCCACTCTTTACAAGTTCCATATGTACCTTTAGAGATCAATAAAATTCAGATAAAAATAATTTGTAGTCTATTTGTTAATCTTTTCATTTATTTATGTTTTCTTTAAAACTGTCAAAAATCATATGTACACGGTGAAAGTTACGAAATAGACACTACGACATTACTACGAACTAAGCAAACATGCATATATATCTATATCTATATATATATATATATACTATACCAACGCTGCATACACGCGACGCGTTTTGTTGACTACAATTTTCATTCTGAAATGAAACGACAGAAACACTGAAACAGTCGATTCCGAGAGTGGCTCGGAAACAGTGAAACACGAAAACAGATCGAACGACGCGCGAGTATTCGAATGTCCAAATTTTGAATTATAAATATAAATATAAAATATTATGCATGCAGTATAAAATTTAAAAGTACTTAAATTTAAAACGAATGATTTTAGTTTTCAAATGCAAATTCTTAAAAAATTTCGAAAAATTAAAAAATTAATATGTACTTATTTTTAGTGTAGTTTAGTCTGATATTCATTTAATATTCATAAATATCAGTGTGATATATGCAAAACAAAAATAATATATCTTATACATTTCAAAATTTTGTACATTTTAACGAAAATATTTCTAAATTCTAGCATGGTCTGTGATTGGTCGTTGAAATATTCCATTTTCATGAAAAACATTTCTCCCACCAACCAACTGAGTGCGCTCGGGGGCAGGGCTCTGTTCGTACTGTTCGTTAGCTCAAATGAAAAACGCCGGCGCGTTGTTTCTGTCAACGGATGTTTCTGCGCGGTTATTGTCGGTTATTTTAAAGCGCGGTTTCTTTTTCGTTTTCCGCGCGACGTTTTCTTTTTTCTCGGTGAAATAGTGCATGAGAATAATGTCGACGTCCTTATCGATCCTAGCAAGCCACGACGAGCTCGTAAGATGCACCAACGTCCTCGTCAACGGCTCTTGCGAGGGAGGTCAGTATGCCGCTTTGGCTTTTTCTGTTTTGAGATTCGCCAATTTTGTAGATGAGGTCTTTCGTATTTTTGCTTGTTTTTAGGTTGTCTGTATTAGAAAGATTTTGTATTTTTAAATGTAGCTCATTATCAAGAAAATAAGTTTTTATTTAGAGGTTTAGTTGTATTGACCTCTGTGATGATACTTGGTTTAATTTTTCACTTTAAAAATTGAGTTATTACGAATTGAATCATGAAAATGAAACTTTTTTAAAAGATGCCATCCTTAAAAAAATAGATAAAATTTTATTACCTATATTTTTTGAAAATTTGGTTTCTCTTTGAATATTTGTTTTAATTAGAGAAAACTAAAAACTATTTATGTAAATTAAAATAAAAATAATATAAATAGTAATAAACTGTTAAATTTTTTTTTATCTATTTCAGAATTTCTCCAATTTGCTATCAATCAAGAAGAAATACGTCAAAAATGGCTGGCATCTGTGCAAGAGTGTCAGCGTTTACATTCTGCTTTAGAAAAAGCTCATCACGAAGCAGCAGATCTAGATCGTAAGTTAAGTCATGCTAGACGTTTATTAGATGATGAAAAAAGAAGAAGAAAAGCTGCTGAAGATCAGCGTAATTCGTTTGTAAGTATCTTAACTTTATATAGTAAAGTTTTCAATAATAAGTTAAATTTAAATATATTTAAAATTGTCTATAAAAATATTGAAATTTTGTACTTATGTTCTAGGAAAGACAAATTGCTTTAGCTAGGGATCTTCTATTTAATGATGGAGGTAGAAACTTAAATGATGAAACAAGAGAGAAACTTCAATTTTTAAATAATACTACTCTTAATGGTCGTCATAGTTCTTCACAATTAAAAGATCACCTTCATGAAAAGTAAGAAAATTAAAAAAAATGTTATTGTGTCCTTTTAAATACAAATTAGGTTACAATTTTAGTATGATTAATAGTTATTTTAATTTAATATTTTTTACTTATTATTCATTTCTTGTTCTTTAATATTTTCAGATTGAATACAATCACGGAGCTGGACTCCACTGGATCATTGCTGAGCGATTTAAGTTGTTTCTCAAAATCTGAGGACGACTTAGACGCAAGTATTATACTTCAGCAAAATCACAAAAAACGTGATTGGAAAGATCACAGACCTAGCGGTGAATACACTGTAAATAAAAAACGTCGCAGTGCCTTGCGAAAGTCTGTTGACCTTAATAACTCAGATAGAATAGTCGCAACAACCACCCTTGTTATGCCAAAAGACGGTGCAATTACCGCTTCATCTGTCATTGAAGCAATACCTGCTGATGAAAATAAAGATCCACAACAAAATAGTTCACGCAAAAGAAAAAAGAGCACTGAACGTTCAAGTAAATCCAAGAGTTACATTATGGAACAGGATGTTAATCCTATTGTAAGAAAATTAAATATTTTTTGACGTTTTTTTAAATTAATATTTACTTTCAAACTTCTAATATTTTAATTAAAAATATTTTTATTCTTATATTTAAAATAGTTAAATCTTAATTTGGTTGTGACTTATTTAAATATGTTAATAATTTCAGCCTTCTGCACCAAAAGAAGATATTATGACATCTAATTCTGACTCAGAAAACATTTTTAAACCTAGTCCTAATATAGGTGGCTATACACTAAATTCGAAATCTTCAAGAGCCCATACTTTTCTTTCGAAAACAGTTATAAAACCAGAAATATGCACACCGTGCGGTAAAAGGTAAAAATAAATTTAAAATGTTAATATTTGATATTTTTTTATTAATAATCTTTGCTACTTTTACGTGTTGCTTCTTTCAGAATACGATTTGGTAAAAATGCTATCAAGTGTAAAGAGTGTCGCTCGATAAGTCATGTAGAATGCAAAGATCTTATTCCTCTTCCATGTGTACCAACAGGAAATACACCTACACTTCGTGGCGTGTCGGTAGGTGATATTTAGAATACCAGATAAGATCTGATGTATTTGAAATAGTTCTTTCTGATTTTGTTTTGGCAAAAATAATTTAATAGTGTATTGTAGAATGATAAGTTCAAAATAAATAAAACTTTTTTTTTACTTTTTTTTTTTAATTTATTTGATTGATTTAAGGGAGTTAAAATGCTTGAAATTAAGTGCCAAGTAATAAGTTCAATGTTCGTTATTTTGTTTTAATTAAAACTCTCTTAAATTAAATAAAAACAAATATTAAGTTTTGTCTTTCAGTGTAAACTACAATAAATAATTATACACCGCATATTATAGTAAAAATATAATAGAATTTGTAACATATAAAATGTAAATTATAATTTTTATTAATTCACAAAAAAGCAACACTGTTTTTAGCAGTCTATATAAAATTTCTTTGGTACAAAATTTTGATTAACCAGTTAAAAAAAAAATTAATAAATATTTATGTTTTCCCAAGGGTACGATCGCTGATTACACTCCTGCAACTCCACCTATGGTACCTGCTCTTGTAGTACATTGCATCAACGAAGTGGAGTTGCGAGGCATGAACGAGCAAGGCTTGTATCGCGTTAACGGTGGCACTGCAGAAGTTAAGTGCCTGAAAGAAAGATTCCTTAAGGGTCGGGGAGCACCGAACTTATCCGATCTAGATATTACTACAATATGCTCCACTCTTAAGGATTTCTTACGCTCACTCAAGGAGCCTCTCATCACAGTCGGTCTCTGGGCTGATTTCGCCAGAGCGAGTACTATTTCAGACAAGGAAGACGCTGAAGCCGCTTTGTATCAAGCTATTTCAGAGTTGCCTCAACCAAATCGGGATACACTTGCTTTCCTAATACTGCATTTGCAAAGAATTTCCAGCTCAGCTGAGTGCAAGATGCCGATTAGCAATCTTGCTAAAGTGTTTGGACCAACTTTGGTTGGATACAGTACTCAACATCCATCACCTACCTCTATGCTTAGTGAGACAAAAAATCAAGTGGCGGTGAGTAAAGAAGTAGTAAAGATCGCTAATTAAAATTACTATATTAATTAAATTATAAATATTTTGTCGACAGATTGTGGAAAGTTTACTGAAGATACCATCAGATTATTGGGCCAACTTTGTTAATCCTGAACACGTGAATGATATTGGTACTCCAAAAAGTTCAGGGCTAAGACATACGCCATCAACAGAATCATTGTCAAAACGCCCAGCATCAAAAGCATTTTTCCACACGCCCTTAAATCCATCGTACGTAAAGAAATGAATTTTATATTATTTTATATTTCAGATTATTCAAAAGAAATCTATTAATTTATTGTTATTTTACAGTAAATCATTTATCAAGAGAAACAGAAAATACTTTGCAACTCCGCCAACAAAACTATACTGAAATATCAGTTTAAATTAATTTTATTTTATTTAGTAAGTAGCTACATAGAATGTTTTTATAAGGCACGTTTAAAGGATATAAACATGTTGTTTATAATTATTTATAATTCGATTTTCTGGGTAAAAAACTTAATAAACGTGCGATTAGTTCTTTTATTTTTTTAATACACTGAATATTTTTGGTACAAAACGCTTTTCATTATATTACTTTTAATATATTGACTATTCGAGTTATTATATACATTACTTATATTTGGCGCTTCATTTTAGTTTTGCATAGAACATGATCGATGCTTTAAGGTAAATAGCAAAAAAGTAACAATTATCTGTAATCGATAAACACAGATATGTTTTTATCAACGAGTTAAAAAATAGATTTATAATTAATTTCTATTTTACGGTAAAAAAATAACTTAATTTAACAGTTGATTTTCGTTGTACCAGTTTTTTTAATTAGTCGAATTTTGATATATAAAAGACTAGAAAAGTGTATTATCGTAAACGTGGAAAATAATCCGTGAATCATTTTAAATTTGTACAAAATTTTTCTTTAATATCCCAACATGAATCCCAAAATTTCTTTAAACGATTATCGCCATTTGAGCAGAAATGACGAAAATCTTGAATAATTTTTTTCTGAAAAAGTTCATCACCTGTACTTGTTGTAGGATACTTCCATTTTCGACTCAACATGTGATTCCATGACCACAAAAATCCCATCTGAAAGTTTTGTAAATTGAAAAACTTTTTAAATAAATTATATTTATTTTAGCTTTAAAATGTACACTTAAAAATAATTTATTTTAAAAAATATTTGATTGCGATTGATACGAAGTAATCTGTTAGTAAACATGTTTTGATCGGATTTGAAATTGAAAAACATCACTTAGAATGTACAGAAAGTATTCCATCTTAATAATCAATCAAAACAAATTTAAAGTGAACTAATATTCTACTAAATTCTGATAGTTTTTAAGGAAAATTCATATTTTTATACTCACTCGACGATCCATGTTATAATCATCTTTATTCTTGCCACTGACGTGACGAGTAATGTACGCTTCATGAGGACTCGGTTGATCAGCATGAACTGGATATCTCTTTTGTCCAGTACTACGTCGTGTTACATTTGTACCGGTGTTTTGTCGCGGTCGAGGGTTGATCGTTGATGGGACCAAGATGAAAGCGTTACCCGTGATATGAACGTACTGATGGGCATTTTCGTTGCCTTCTACGAGACAGCGTAAGAAACCGAATCGCTGTAAGATAGCCTCTTGAAACAGGAATAGTCGCTGGGCGTATGTGTCCTCTCGAAACTCTGTTTTTGATGCGTGAAAAATTAATTTTAACATTGTATTTTTATTTGATCCTTTTTCAACATGCAAATCGTAATTTATTAAACGAATAATTTTTTGTCGATAAATTTTTAATTATTATAAATATTCATTTCAAAGATTTAAATTTAAGTTTTAGCTTTATTTCTTTAATAAATTGCGATCAATCAGTTTTTATATCAGCATTGTAGATTATATTTTTCAAGAATGTGTATTTTATATAAAAAGACTTAATTATTAACGAAATAATGATCTTGAATTGTTTCAAAGAATAAGAAACATACTTTATAAATTTTATGTTTACTTAAACTAATTTTATGTAAACATTGTACAATTTATTAAAAAATGAAGATAATAAAGCTTTATATTGACAAATATAATAATATTATTTCAATTTCATTTAAAAGAAAAAAAAAATTATTTTAAGCTCACCTTCAAAAAGATATTGTTTACCAGCCATTAGGCACTCTGTGTCTAAAGGGATAAAAATTGGTCCGCGTAGTGGATCACTTTTTGCAGTGAACGGCAAGGCAAGTAAGTCACTTGGAATCGGTATCATTTGGATCCCACATATTTGTGCCTTTCGTTGCCAAATGAATATCTATAAGATATTTGGAACAATTTAATAAAATAGATTTTATATTTTAATTTCTCGCTTCGCTCGAGCGAAAAATTTCTCACGAGGTAAATAATGAAATACAACACCCGTGTCGACAGACGATAAGATACTTTTGCCTCCTAAATCAACTGTCGCAATAGAAACATGTTGATTCTTCGTTAAAGCAAATAATAAGATCTCACGAAATTATTAAATTTTATAAGATTTATTGCCTTTTGATTTTTTGAAAGCGGTAATCAAGCTTATTGCCCGATAGTTTACAGCGATTACGTTAAGGGGGCTCCAGCGCGGAGAGTTCAGAAGTCAGCTATGGCATTTTTGATAAATAAAAATTTTCTGAATCCAACGGTATCCTTATTTACCCCAGTAGTCGTGGAAAATTTTGAGATATTTCGTTTCAAACTTTGCAGATTTTACATAGCCTCTTATGGAG